>CAIGRP010030031.1:0-53835 GCA_903798385.1 Fraxinus cuspidata
CGCGTTTTTGCTGTTTTGGAAAATCCAAAACAGAAAACGGTTTGAAAATGGCAAAGAGAACGGGCCCTTAGATTTTATGATAGTGATTTTTGAAAAATGTATAGTTAAAAAGAAAAAGAAAAATTTTGAATTTACGTGTAAAATTATTTTATTGAGAAAATGTAATTGAAAATAGTTTGAGAAAAATGAGTTTTAAAAAATGGGGCTCGAACACGGGATCATTCAATTGATGCCCGATGTAGCCTTTTTGAAATTGTTCTTTATATTTGGTTTCCATTATTTTCAAAATACTTTTTTGCTCTTTTTTATCTTCAACCACACATTTTTCAATAAAATAATATTATACGTAAATTCAAAAAATTATTTTATTTTTTAAACACACATTTTCATCAAAATACTATTTTAAAATATATTTTGGACAAAAAATGAGGCTCGACCATACTCTTAACTTGAAGAATTTGGGGCAGATGCGCAGTGGTGGTGGGTTGTGGGGTGAATTGGATTGGGGGTATGAATAGTTGGAGAAGATTACCCATTTATAATTTCTGAAAAGATTTGGACATTGCAAATTTTTCCTTTATTTTTTATTTAGCTGCTTATCTTTCTTTTTGTATTTATTTAAAGAGGGAGCAAATTCGTTATTTTATGTGGATAAAATGATATACACAAATTTCGCTACATTTAAATAATGTTGATAATGTCTGGTGTAAAAACAGGTTAAGGATATATTAGTAACATTTTACAACCGAAGTAAACGAAAAGTTCAAAAAACCAAATTCATAAAAGCGTAATGTACTATTCCCTTTCAAGATTATTAAGTAATGAATCAACTTATTTTCTAGAACCTTTGGCTCATAAAATTTATTGTGATAGATTCATTATTAGCTCATGTTTGTCCCCCATTTTCTAGAACACATTTATCAAAATTTATTAAAAATATAATTTTCAACTAAATTAAATAGGCCTTATAAGTCATTTACTTATGTTTTATTTTTAGGGTTATATTCAGTGGCGGACCCAGCATTGAAGTTCAGTCCGAGCGGATGTTGACCGGTCAACGTTGACAATCAGCGATCGTAAGAGTGATATCGTTTATTAATATTTAATTAAATAATGTTAAAAATTATTCAATATATATAAACGCATTAAAACGTAAAAATTATATATATAATTTTTTTTTCAATTGCAATTGATTAAAAATACAAAGTACACATTGTTGAATCGTAATTCCCAAAACACAACTTAATGACTCATTAATGATAAATTAAAATTCATAATTTAAACAATAGTGCAACATAAATTATTTACCTCAAATCACAAATCAGTGAAATCACAATTCTCATTTCAAATTTTCAACGATAATTCACCAAATTAATCATTATTCATACAACATAAATCATGATTTTAGCACGTACGGATAGTCATATCTCATAAATAAAAAATAACACCAAAACCAAAAAAAAAAAGATGTAATCAGAAAATAGAAAACTCACGACGGGCAGCGACAAAAACATGGCAGGCTACAACTGGTCACTGGACCTTTTGGCACTGGCACGATTGACACCTGCCTAGACTGGTGGTGGTGGAGGAGTCACCGGACAAAACGACAGGAAGAAGCAGCGGCGAAACTCAGAACATGTATGTATGTATGTAAGTCCCATAATTAAAGTAATTGGATTTGAACCTTTTGATGCCATGGCTCCCTCATGAGCCACGACTCTGAAAGAGTAGCGACCATGTTTTCGTTGGTTAATTTAATGGCACAGTTTAAAATATCTCCCAACGATTTATAATAATTTACATGCACCAACTTGCAGTTAATTTCTCCTCATATTGTGCCTTGAAGGAGCAATTTTTGTTTGCTCTTAACGATTATTATTTATTTAACATGAATATCAAGTATGATATATTACTGAAATTCTATTAGTTTATGTAGCAAATTTTACTCCAAAAAATGGCTTACCGTGTTTTTAATAACAAAAGGGCACTGAATTTGAACATGAATCCATGGGTTTGATGTCAAATTTTTCAGGCGGTAATGAGAGTATCTTGTACTTGAACCAATTGCTCACTTTTTCTAAGTAATGGAGAAGATGATCGAAATATACCACTGAAAGACTGAGACAAAGATGGATTATCAAGAATATAGACGAGGTAGGATGGGCAGCTGGTCACATCCAGCTTTAATCATTGTTCATCTTATATTCTTTTAACTTGGGTCGTTTTAATTTTTTCATGTATTACAAGAAAATTGTATACTAAGGCAATGTTACTTGTCAATGGCTCTTAACTAATTTGAAAATGCGGTATAAATCTCCCTACACCATTCACAACAAGAAGCGTGTGAAATATTTGTTTATTATCTTGTTCAGCTTATAAATCTTTATGCCAAACAACAATGAAAACTAATGACCATACAGAAAGGTCTTGGACTTGATTTACTTGTGAAGTTTTGTTATGACATATATATTTTCAAAGGGCATTGAAACATTTATAGACTTTTTAAGTGTAGGCGAACAAGAAGCAATGAAACATCATCGTGAATCAGAGAAAATCGATGATAATGATTAGTTTTCTGTTGCTTTCAAGGTTTTATAGTGAATATAATGATTTTTTGTTTCATAGATTTTGGTGTATAGTATGGCTAATGTCAACATTTGGTTTTAGAAACTGTTGCCAACGTATCTCAAGATGTTGTGGGGAAACTCTTGAAAAGAGTTAAAAATGGGTTTAATAAAGAAGATACTAGTTACCAAGGTCGATGTAATTCTGAAGCCAAGGTAAATACTCCTCCTAGTGAATCTTTATTTGACATCTATAGTCATTTGATATCACTTTGAGCAAATCTATAAATAATTGTTCTTACACGTTTTCTAAAACTTGATAAGTGTATTTTATACATTTAGATTGTTAAATATAATTAATTATTTTGAATTTTAATAACTTATGGTTTAATTAGCTCTATATTTTGGTCGTTAGGAGAAATTCAATGCAAATGATGGAGTTTGACAAAAACAGCGAAAAATGAGCTAATATGAACAAAACCCAAAGTTCGAGAACTAAAATGTAAATTTTCAAAAGTTGGTTCGAGCTGCATATCGATGATTGGAGAGTAGTACATGCCAATTGAATACAAAAGAAAGGCAAAGGACTGAAAAAGAACGAAAAGTGACCAAATTGCAAAAAAGGTCAAACCCCCGCCCCCCCCCCTTCCCCAAAGGTCACAAACCTGAGGCCAATTCATCAAGCCAGTGAGTGCGTGATACGGAAGCCTTTGTGAGCGCGTGGGGGCATTTGGAGTCGTCGGGCCAATTTTCCTTTTTTGATTCAGACTCTTTTGAAACCTAATTTGGAAGCGATTTTGACCTAAATTCTGACACCTATAAATATAAGACAATGATTAGTATTTATGCGATCTCTCTTTAGCCTTTCTTATCACATCATATCCCAAAATTCATTCAAAATAAGATGCAAGTTCATACAACTTTGGGAGAGAAGATCGAATCTAACAAGAATTGAAAGCTAATTATGTCAAGACGTTGAAGAATTAAGACTTGGTTGAAGAACAAGAACAAAAAATTGCTTCCACATACTTCGTGTCTCCATATTCATTCCGGATGATGATTTTCCATTATTCTCATGTAATATTATAAAAATTATGCTAAACTAATTCATAATTTGTATTGGATGAAAATTAACCCTTTGTTTATTCATTTTCATTCAAAGACATGTAGTTTAGTAATTTTTGTGTTTCTTGAACAATTGTGCATGTTTTGTTGCATTATTTAAATGCTTGCACGACATTTCGATAATTAGTTGGTTGTTTTAGTGGTAGGAGGCTCACAATAAGTATAACACTGCATAATTAACATATGAACAATATATGTTAGGAATAGAATGTACGGCATGTGTAATCTCTTCAATAATCGAGTGTTTGAATACGTTTTATTCATATGAATTTGGACAAAAAATAGAATCGAATCGTGTCTAGAATATAATTAATTTATTTTGAAAAAGAAAGGTAAATAAAATTTGATAGCGCCTATTCTCTCATGCTTTAATTTATTTTAGGAATGCCAGCACACAATTTTCGAATGCGCATATTCTCTCATACTTTAAAGGATAGTGGAATAGAATGGGTACGCGGAAGTTTACAATGAAATTGTTCCTGCCATCTCGAGTCCATTAGATCAAAAATGAAACCCATATATTCCAGCAGAAGGGCCTCGAAAGTTATTCAGAACCATGAGAGAGGTTTAAGGACTACTTCAGAAACTGTCCCAATTTAGACATTCCTAAAAATGCAGGAAGTTTACAATGAAATTGTTCCTGCCATCTCGAGTCCATCAGATCAAAAATGAAACCCATATATTCCAGCAGAAGGGCCTCGAAAGTTATTCAGAACCATGAGAGAGGTTTAAGGACTACTTCAGAAACTGTCCCAATTTAGACATTCCTAAAAATGCTTAGGTCTATATTTTCTATTCAAACTTACTTTCTGAACACCGTAACATGGTTGATGCTTCAACAAGATGATCAATAATGAATATGCCCGTAGACAATGCCTATGATTTTTATGAGAGAATTGCAAAAAATCAGTCTATATGGCCAACTGAATGGGAAATTTTTAGGAAAACAATGAGTATTCCCAACATTGATATTGCTACATCATTGGCGGCCTAGTTGGAAGCACTAATAAAGAAGTTGAACAAGTTAACTCAGATTGTAAACATGGTGCACCAATTAGTACAAGTTTACGGAGGCTACAGGGCAGACTGCAAGCCGTCTTTTAGCCTCCATGCATGTTTATCAGTCTAAGGAGGTATAATATGCACATAATTTTCAAAGTCGTAGAACAATCCTAATTCCAACACATATAATCCAGGTTGAAAAAATCATCCAACTTCTCATGGGCTAATAATCATGATCAGAGAAATCAGATTGAGGGCAACCCACAGGATTTCAGCAACAATAAGATAAAAAGTTATCTTTGGAAAATCTAATGGTTCAACACATCACAAAGACTGAAACTGCACTCCAAAATCAGTAGGGTTCTATTTAAATTTTTGGAAATCAAGTGTGACGGGTAGCAGCTACATTGTCCAATAGAACATATTGTATCCTGCCTGTAACACCAGAAAAAACCCATGGGAACAAATTTTAGCTACCACCACCATAGAGGACGATGTGGTTGATACTCCATCAATGAAGTTTGCTACACGTGTACCAGCTTATATAACACCTATTCCATTCTCTTAAAGGTTTCGAAGGCAACCAAAAAAGAGCATGTTCAATTCATTACAATAAGAAGTGAAGTTCGACTACTAGAGATCAGCATAAAAAAGAAATGAATCGAGGAGAATCAGGTATCTACCATGGGCGAGGAACAAGTGGTTCAATCTGAACAATCAATAAGGGTAAATAAAAAACTACAGTTAGACAGTCCACGGGTTAAGGCAACTATTCCTATCAAGAAACACAGACTTCCAGTCTCATTCCCTCAAATGCTGAAGAACAATGAGCTAAAGAAGCAATTCAATAAGTCTTGGATTCCCTAAGGCAACTTCACATCAACATTCCATTCATTGATGCAATCTTACAAATTTCAAATTATCCAAGTTTTTAAAAGGGATGTTGACCAAGAAGGGAAATTTTTCAGAAGATGAAAAGTGGCATTGTTAGTAGAATGTAGTGCAATCCTGCAACATAAGCTCCCTTTTAAATTAAAAGATCCAGAGAGTTTCACTTTACTTATTTCATAAAAAATTCACATGATATGACTGCTTTAATTGAATCTAAAGCAAGTATTAATTTAATGACGTTGCATATCTACAGAAAATTAGGATTGAGGTATCTAAAACAAACTTCACTAATTCTACAACTGGCTAACGATCATTAAAACATTTTCATGTAGTGGTTGAGTATATGCTCATCAAAGTTGGAGATTTCATCTTTCTAGGGATATAGAAGACGATCAAGACATGCCGATAATATTGAGAAGACCACTTTTAACAACTAGACACACTAATGGATTTTGACAAAAATGAAATTATCTTGAGAGTAGAGGACAAATAACAAAGTTTCGCCATGAATTCTTTACTCGGGCAACTAGTTTACCCTTGAGGAATGCAAAAGAATTAACCATGAGCAAAAAGATGATTATGGAAGTCATTGCTACAAATAAAATGGAGTTGGTGAATTTGTTGGAGCGATCAAGGACTAGTGTGGGAAAATTAAAATTTGGAGGGCCAAACACGAAGTAAGAAACATCCGCCACTACAGTCGATGAAAGGCTGAAAACTCCCTTTACCAAGCACCATGAATAACTAAAACAACAAAATCAAGTTAATGACTATAAATTACCGATTATTAGGATGTAACCCAATTTTCTTCCATTTTATTTATTATGCTTTCTAGAATATACGATCAGTAAATTTTATTATTTTTAGTAATTTGGATACCTTCATCTCCATATTTTCCTATAAGTTGTGACGAGCTTATTACAAATTGTTTCATATTATGATAAATTTCTTATTTTGTAGGAACATGACACCTAAACATACAATGTACAAGGAAATGACACACATAAGTAGATAGCTATTCAAAACTTTCATGCCAGTTTAACCACCACTTTCTGACACATATTAAGAGAGTACTTAGTTATCTTCTTTACCCTTAATTTTTGTATATTGCTTGTTAATCTAGATATCGAGAGCAATGTCTGTTATAAATCTTGGGATGTGAAAACATCGAGTATGCTTTTATTGTTATGTGTGCATGTTCGTATGCAAAAAAATGAAAATTAAGGAAAAAAAATGTTCTTTTCTGCTTTATTGTCTATTTTGTGTACTATGTGTGTTAGATAATCTTGTCTACTATGATGCATATATTTGAAACCATGTGTTACAATAAAAATTATGAAAAAGTTGCATGTTGGATTGATTTAAGCTACTTTGCGCACTAAATTTATGTTTTACATCATAAATGATTAATTTGATTCATATGATTGAATTGATTGAAAATAGTGAAATTTAGATGCTAAACACGAAAAATCAACACAATATACATTTTTAAACCAAGTCTAGTATAGTTTGGAGGCAATTGAACTATTGTAGGAAGGTACCAAAATAGATATGAATTTCACGTGTGAAAACTTTTGTATGGATTGTCTAAGGTCAATAAGATAAAAATCTTAAATTGGAGGTTAATTTTTAAGAATGAGTGATTAATAAGGAACAATGCACTGAAAAAGGGAAAAAATTGTCATGATTTACGAGTGAAGTTATTTTATAAAAGATGGGATACTTACTGAAAATCCCAAAAAGAAAACTAAAAAAGAGATCAAACTAACACACTAAATAGAATATACACAGCAAATATGAAAAACATGAGCATTAAATAGAGGACGCATTACATATTTTAAAGCACCGAACACTTGTTTAAAAAATTTAAACTTTTGACAAAAGGTTATTAGTTTAATTGATTATTGGGAAAAGAGTTAAAATAATAAGTTTTAAGGTGTACATCTCACGAGAGAAAAATTGATAAATTTGTCCATTGAGAGTAGGTACTTAAATCACTTTATGGATTTATGATGCTCCTCAAAAATCTTCACACACGTGCTGGATAAAACTCTAGAACCGAATAAGAAATGAATATTTCTAATTTTTTAACATTTTATTAAATCAGTAAAATTATTTTAATTTTTTATAAATAAATTTGTCAACTAATTAATTGAGCAAAAAAATATTATTTTTCCTTTTTAATTGTCAACTAATTAATTTAGTCCCAAATATCATTTTCTCGTTTTAAGCTCAAGTCCAACTTTGTGATTCAAATTTCAAAAAATAAAAATTGAGTGACTTAAATTTATCTCAATCATTTTGTCGTTTCTCAAATAATTAAAAATGAGTGACCTAAATGTTTTTTATATAGATTTGAAGGCTTAAAGCAAAAACTTAATGAGATGGAATCACTGATATTTTAGTATTATTATTTATTTTTTGGTAATTTCTAAATATTGATGAATGAATCTTATTAGAAACTTGTTATTTATATATTTTTAAATTGGACTACGTTATTTTGTAAAAGTTAATGTAGTGTTGTTGTAAAAGTTAAGATTGTACATGTCATTAGTTGGATTAATATAATATTGTTATAAATGTTTAAAAAATAATTATGATACGAAACCAAATGGAAATGAATCAGTTTGGTTCTATAATTAAATTTAGATCCGACAATTTTAATTACTCATAATAAAAAATTATGGTTCGAGAAGTAAATTGATTTGTGTTGCATATCGATGATTAGATAGTTCTATGAGCCAATTGGATGCAAAAGAAAGGTAAATGACTAAAAAAAGATCACAAAGGACCAAAATGCAAATTATGAAAAGTTCAGGTATCGAATTGCAAAAAAAGCCAAAAAAAAACCCCTTGCCTCGCATACGCCCTAAGGTCATCAGACCAGAGGCCAATTCGTGAGGTGGCATGTGCACGCCACAAATGCCTTCGCGAGTGCATGGGGAATTCAGAGCCAGACATGTTAGTTTTCCTTTTCCGATTCAAACTCGTTTGAAACCCAATCTGGACACTGTTTCGACCTAAATTTCGAACCTATAAATACAAGACAAGGGTTAGCATTCAGGAAATCTCTCTCAAGCCTCTCATACTACATTATATAATAAAATTCATCAAGAATAAGAGTCCAATTAACACAATTTTAATGCTTCATACTTTTCAGCACTCATTGACCACCTTTTTGCATTTTGGGTTTTATTTTGGGGTCAATTTTTAGGGCATGACATGCCACATTGGGGATCTATTCCCACCATGTCAGCATACCTTCAAGCGAACACATCTACATTCGCCATTAGAACATTTTTTAGCAACCCTTCATCTCTCAACTCTTTATTGATTTTCAGAGCCTTATTTGTATCTTAGAACTAACGGAAAAACTTTTCAATTCTTCGACTGCATCCATTTCAGACATCCAATCAGTTATACGAGGATCGATTGATTATTCCAAGTTTATTCATGGGATTACTCGTTCTATAGCTATTATGATTTTCTTAGGAGCTCTTATGGCTTCCTCTTTCCCATTATTTTCATGAAACCTGTATTGGATTCCCTGATTATGTTTGAAGAATGCTTTGCCAGTATTCGTAAAATACCTTCCATATATTTGATTGAGGGAAATGATTATGTTCGCCTATTTAATAGCAGGCTATTCAAGGACTCCGTCGTATGCGATTTTTTTTATGATGCCAATATATGTATATATATCCCTAGTATATCTTGGGCTCCTCTCCTATTTTCACCAATAGAGAACTCGATTACCTTTGGTGAAACAATGAGGCTCCGAAACAAAAATTCAGGGATTATATTTCTGTTTTCAGTCAAAATATTTTTCGTACAAAATGTTCACTCTGCTTCCATTGTCTAGGAGCATACGGTGAAAACATTCTCCAACTATTGTTGCCTAGATAAATACTACCTCATCTCTAGGACCTAGATTTTTACCTTTAGGTTCTATAGATTTAATCAAAGGGGTTAGAGATTGTTGATTACTTGTCTTTCTGAATGTGTCTAATACTGTATATCTCTTGGTTGATTTACTTTTCAGTTCTTTATTTTTGTGCTTAAAGCAACGTGTTTCATTGCTAGCGCTTTCATGTCTTCGGCCATTTTTTGTATGGACTTTATCGCTAATTTCTTCTTTTATAGACATCGACGCTGAGCAAGAGATAGATTCTTTCACAGCCTCGCTGTTGTATCTTCTTGTCGCTGCTTTGAGCTTGCACTTGTATTAACTAGGCAACGATTGATCCCCTTGTTCTAAATTTCCAGTGCCTCTATCTCCTTCGGCTTTTCTTTTACTAACTCATTTTTGCATATTTGAAGGATTTTCTAACTTCAATGGACAATTTTTTTGTTTTCTTTACTCAGTTTTCCATAGACGGCATTAATTTATTGACGATAAGAATATGATCGACAAATTCCTCTCACCTCACCCAAATTTTCTCTTCCTAAATTCATAAGTTTTGATGCTCAAATTGGAGCAATGGGGAAAATGATTATTTGGAAGGAAGATATTTGATTTTGCATGCCCCCTTATTTTAGGCAGGAATATTTTTAAATTTCCCCGAGTTTTGGGTTATTCTAGAGAATGACATGGGCGAGAATTTAATGGTGGATTTGTAACTGATTTTGTTATGTATTCACGTATTATTCATTTGGAAGTCATACTTTTCATTTTTACAACCTAGTGTTAAAATAATAGTTTTTACAGTGAAGGAGATTGTTCGCCTTTTATCTTTTGTGAGCCTTCTTCGTTTTGGTTGTCTTCGCATTTTTAGACTTCGGTTAAAGGGGGTGATGAGATCGCATGATATATTTCTTTGACAAGACTTAGAAAAATTCCTACTAATCTAAAAACTTACAGATTTATCATACTAAGAATGTTTAATGTTGGACATTAGACTTTTGTGGAGCTTTTTACAATTAAGTCCATGTTTGATTTGATTAAAACTTAATTTTAAATGAATTTTAATAAAATTTGACGAAATATATGATTAAATATTAATAAAAGTTATAAATTTAATAAAATATAATTAAAAATAAATTCTGAAAAATTAGGGCCTAATTGGGGTAAAAGGCTAAGTCCCTATTTGAGCTACATTCTCATTTTCATTATCATTCATTCTACTCATTTTCAACCACACATTTTTCAATAAAATAATATTTTCAATCACATCAATCATGTTTCCTTCTTTTTCAACCACATATTCACCATTACATCACAAAAAATGAAGAAGCATTATCTCCTAAAATTATGAATCAAACACACTCTAAATTCTTTTAGGGCTTTTTTCACCGATTTTGATCGATTTTGGATGGCATCATTTATGAGGAATTGAAAAAATCGATAGTTGCTAGTTTTTTTTTTGCACCGATTTTGGATGGTTTAAAAACCACCAAATCGACACGTTTCGGCATATTCTCTTAGTTTTACCTTCTATAAATAATTATTTCAACTAACATATTTTCTTCAAACTAACTTATAAATAAAAATATGTTAGCTAAAAATTTATTTATAAGCAAAAAATTATATTATAATTAAGAAATACTTATAAGTAAAATATTACTTATAAGATAAGAAAAATTACATAAAAAATTACTTATAAGTAAAAATCACTTTTATGTAAAAAAATCGTTTGTAAAATAAAAATACTAATAATGAGATAAAAACTCACTTATAAAATTATTTTACAATGAATTTTTATTTTTAAAAATTCACTTAAAATTATTTAAAGTATAATATTAACTTATAAGTAAAAATATTAACTTAAAATTTTAAGTAAATATTTAACTTTATATAATTTTTTAGTTAAATATTAACTTATTGAAAAAAAAATTACCTACAAGTAAAATATTACTTATTAGTAAAAAGAAATTGGGTTAATTTCACTGGTGGCCACCCAACTTTATAATTGGTGTCACCATGGTTACCAAACTTAATTTTGTTTCATCATGGTTACTGAACTTTATACTTAGTGTCACAATGGTCACCCAATTAATAAAATGTTACTTAAAAATAAAAATAAAAATTCACTTAAAATTATTTAAAGTATAATATTAACTTATAAGTAAAAATATTAACTTAAAATTTTAAGTAAATATTTAACTTCATATAATTTTTTAGTTAAATATTAACTTATTGAAAAAAAAAATTACCTACAAGTAAAATATTACTTATTAGTAAAAAGAAATTGGGTTAATTTCACTGGTGGCCACCCAACTTTATAATTGATGTCACCATGGTTACCAAACTTAATTTTGTTTCATCATGGTTACTGAACTTTATACTTAGTGTCACAATGGTCACCCAATTTAATTTTATTTCACCAAGACCATTCCATTGCATATAATGTTTCACTATGACCACCCAATTTCATATATTATTTCATCATGGCCACTCGACTTCTTTTTACTATTTTCATTAGTTTTAAAAGGAGTAAAACGGTAACTTTGCATTATATATATAAAATAAAATTTTAAAAAAATAAAAATAAAATAAAAACTTATATAAAAAAAAAAAACTTAAAAACGTTTATTTTAAAATAATTTTTTATTTTATTTTCCTTTTTTTAAAGAACATTTTTTAAAATAACTTTTTATTTTATTTTATTTTTCTAAGTAACTTTATTTTAAAATAAATTTTTATTTTATTTTAAAAATGTTTGTTTAATAAGTTTTTATTTTATTTTTTTTAAAATAAGTTTTTATTTTAATTTCTTTAAAATTTGTTTTATATATATAATGCAAAATTACACTTTTACCCCTTTTAAAATTAATGAAAATAGTTAAAAGAAGTCGAGTGTTCATTGTGAAATATTATATAAAATTGGGTGGCCATAGTGAAACGTTATATGCAATTGAATGACCTTGGTGAAATAAATTAAATTGGGTGGTCATGGTGACACTAAATATAAAATTCAGTGGCCATGGTGACATCAACTATAAAATTGGGTGGCCACCAGTTAAATTAACCCAAAAAAAATAATATAAAAACTATAAATTGCAAATTTTACTAAGAGACATATATGTAATTTTATATTCTTTTAAAAAAAACTTTTCACAATCGGTGGATGATGAATTCTCAAATATGAGTTGAATAGTTCAAAAAATTCCCACTAAAATCACCTAAAATCAATCCACCTATAAACGTTCAAAATCAATACTTAATTAAAATTTGTTTTATATATATAATGCAAAATTACACTTTTACCCCTTTTAAAATTAATGAAAATAGTTAAAAGAAGTCGAGTGTTCATTGTGAAATATTATATAAAATTAGGTGGCCATAGTGAAACGTTATATGCAATTGAATGACCTTGGTGAATAAAATTAAATTGGGTGGTCATTGTGACACTAAATATAAAATTCAGTGGCCATGGTGACATCAACTATAAAATTGGGTGGCCACCAGTTAAATTAACCAAAAAAAAAATAATATAAAAACTATAAATTGCAAATTTTACTAAGAGACATATATGTAATTTTATATTCTTTTAAAAAAAACTTTTCACAATCGGTGGATAATGAATTCTCAAATATGAGTTGAATAGTTCAAAAAATTCCCACTAAAATCACCTAAAATCTATCCACTTATAAACGTTCAAAATCAATACTTAAAAAAATGCTCATAATCAATACTTCAAAATAAACGCTCGAAATTAATATTTTAAAAAATGCTATATGTGGAACTTTTGAGCACGCCCTTAGTTTTTCAGTCAAAAGCCTCGTCAAACGTTACAAAAATATCAGGGGAGGAACTAATTTATTATTTGAATCTAATAAAAATAGCGATGCGAATCGAAAAAACGCCCGCCTAACGTGGTCTGTTTCTACCCATACAAATCTCTGCGTCTAAAACCACCACTTACCTCTCCATTAGGCCACACACAGTAACCGTCTCCTCCTCCTTTCTTCGATCGTACGGATTTTTAATACTTGCAATAATCCCTATATATCTACACATCTTTCTTCACCCACACGTTGAGACACAAAAAGAGAGAGAGAGCTGTAAACTGCCCTTATTGTGGAGAAATATAAATGGGAGGGGAGAGTACTTCAACGGGTGCGCTGGTGCCTATAGTGAAGTCCGAGCCGGAAAATCCTTCCGGCGAAGCTCAGCCTATGCCTTCGATACCGATGGAGGAGAAGGGGCAGGGGGTAGAAGAGCTGGATAAAGATGTTTTGTGCCCGATATGTATGCAGATCATTAAGGACGCGTTTTTGACGGCGTGTGGGCATAGTTTCTGCTATATGTGCATTGTTACTCATCTTCAGAACAAAAGCAATTGTCCTTGTTGCTCTCACCACCTCACCACCAATCATCTTTACCCTAACTTTCTCCTCAACAAGGTTTACTTTTTTATGATTGTTTTTTTCTCGAATGTTAGGATTTCTCTGTTTTAAATTAAATTTTGCAGTTTCAATTTTTTTCTTGTCAACTAGCGATTTCTTCGGGGCTACATTTGTTATTTAAACCGTGTATTTACATGTTTTTTTATGTTGGTAGTATGTCAATATTTTACTAGAAATTTAAATTAGGCCCCCGTGGAACCCGAGTCCTGCCTCTGCCGATGCTGATAAATTGTCCAGAAAGAGAAACATAAAGTGACTACGGAAGCAAAATCTCTACATACAGATCCACTTGCAAGTGAAACATAGACAATACTTCTGCTGTTTTGTTTTGATTTCTGCCAATTGTGGCTAACTAAAACTTTGGCCCCATTTTTGGTTTGTTTGACTGGGGTTAATTAATTGAGTACTCTTTAATACTCGTGTTCAAGGATTATTGTTGGTTGAAAGACTTCACTTAACATAATGGATGACTAAAGCTCTTTTTGGATGTCAGAATCTTGTAAGGAATTTTTTTTTCTAAACTGGAACTATGGAAAGTAAACATAAGAAAAGAATATAAAGGAAGAATCATAATTCTCTTCCATGCATGTAATATGGAATTAAAGTTGTTCCTTGATCCATAATTTTGTAACAACAGGAGGATATGGTTATTGAAATGCCATTATTGCTAGAAAATTTTCGTGGTCGGACTCTTCATTTTTCCTCGTAAAGATAAGGAGAAAATCGTTATTTTCCTTTGGGCATCCTTACTAGTTAATCATTCATGCTTTTTAAGTGGAAGACAACAACAATCTAAGCTTTATTCCTAAATCCTAATAAAAATCCTTTTTTGTCATTCCATCCCAATCTAAAGCTACCTCTTGTGAAGATACCAGCGAAATCAAATCTTTTGCAACAGACTTTACTTTGAAAGAAGAATATTTCACTAGAATAAATGTTATTGTCATAAAAAGTTTCATGGTCAATAAGTGCCAATTTACTGATCTCACAAGTATTGCGATCATAATGTAATCTGACATGGGAAGTACACAATTCAAAATTTCAATGATTGAAAGACGAGGAAGTGTATTTGTAAGAGGAGGAACTAACACCATTAATATTAAAAACTTATCCAAGACATGGTCATGTTACACTGCTATTACAATCAAACTCGGGTCATGTAGTTAGTCATAAGTGAAAACTGAATCATCGCCAGAGGCTCATTCAGTAAGTTTTTCAGATGCCATAATGGTAATTGGATTTTATGACTTACAGAAAATGGAGGTGCATTTTCGTTATAATTGCTGAGTTAGTGAGTTGCCTAACTTACCATTTTGATGCTTCTGAATATTTGTAGTCTTGATACGTAAGACTGTTTAATCTTCCACCGAGCTTATGGTGATATATGTCTAAATTCTATAGTTATTGATGAAGACATCTGCTCGTCAAATAGCTAAAACTGCTAACCCTTTGGAACAACTTCGCCACACTCTAGAACAGGTCAGTTTTATGTATGTATTGGAACTGTTTCTGATTTCAGTTTTGTCCCGTCATTTTTTTGATGAAATTGTCGTAATAGTTTATTGCTTGGCACCTTGAAAGTATGAAATTTTCAAATTTTCATTCATGAAACTAGTCTCTTATAATATTTAGGATGCTGTGCATGGTAGATGCATATGTGTAGGAGGCAGTGGATTCAAACACGTGCTGATTTATTCTCTTGAGTACATAATTTCGTAGTAACCCTCATGTTTGCAAAAGTACATTGGTTAAAATGGCTTTTAACGCTGTTGGAGGCAATAGTTTATAATAGGACGGGTGGTCACAACAGCTGATCCTCCAAGTTTATAGAATTGTATGTTTTTCACAAAATGTTAATTTCAAACAGTATCTTCAAGAAATATGATTTTGCCTCCCCCAACCATCAAGTAAATAAGAAAATATAATACTGCCCCATTAGATATTTATCAAACCTATGCTGCCACCCAAGTTCCATTCGTAAGAAATGAGGGATTGTTTTCTGATTAATACTTTTTATCGCTAGGTGAAGGGGTAGTTTTTGGTATTCAAGTCAATTAGGTAGCAAATTTGTTTCCACAAAACAACGACTAGTCCATTGGATTATCTTGAAAACTATTTATCTTCCTTAGTTGGCTTAGTTCATGTGTATAATTTTTTTCTTTTACTATGTGTGCACTTCATGCCTGATTTCTTCAGTAATATTGTATCTCTAATTTGATATTTAGACAGGGATGTGATGCATCAGTCAAGGAGCTCGAGAGCCTCTTGTCTCTTCTTGCAGAGAAGAAAAGTAAAATGGAGCAGGAAGAAGCTGAGACAAATTTACAGATTCTGTTTGACTTTCTGCAATGTTTAAAAAAGAAAAAGCTTGACGAGCTCAATGAGGTTATTGAACTTGATTTTCTTGTTTTCTGGCTAAATCATTTATCATTTTCTACACTAGCTAATGTAACTTTCGTGTTTGGGTAAGTAGAATTTCCATAGGACTAACAGAAATTTGCGAGAAACACATTTAGAACAAAAGGATAAATGATTCCCCATTAGCTTAATAGTAGGCTGTATTTATTAGCTTGCAAAGGTTTGTCGTACTGTGTCATATACCTTGGCATCGTTGAAATTCCAAGGTCCTGTTTTGGAAAATCCAAAAAGGAGCATGTCTGCGAATCTTGTATTCGTCATGGGGTTAAAAGATATCTGCTATGTTGAGATGTTACAACACATTCCCTGTTATGATTTCAAATTGTTAACTGGCCTATTATCCTATCATAAGTTCATTCTCTCTGTGAAGCCTATTATCCAATTTTTTTGTAACGTTTGTTAATAAATAATGAATTTACCCTCAGCTCAAACCAAACCATGAATTCTTGTAATACTTATTTGAAATTGTGTTTTAAATTGTCATCCAGATTCAAGCTGACCTTCATTACACAAACAAAACCATGATTTCTTCTAAAACTTATTTTAAATTGTGTTTATATTGCCATCCAGATTCAAGCTGAACTTCATTACATTAAAGAAGATATTCATGCAGTGGAGAGGCATCGAATAGAGCTGTATCGAGCAAGGGATCGGTATTCTGCAAAATTGAGAATGCTTCCTGATGACCCTACTTTAAAAAACACGTGGCTGTCCCTGATTGATAAACGTAGTGGTGCCATTGTCTCTAGGGCCCCTGGAGCACAGGGGCTTTGTCATATGAGTTCAGGTACTTCAAAAAACAGTAAAACTGATGCACAAACACCCGCTAGTCATTTAATCCTGAGAAAGGATGCTTCTGGTGGATCAGATTCTCAAAACATTACTCAATCAAGAATGGCATTGGCAAGAAAGAGGCGGGTTCATGCACAGGTCAGTGCACCTTCAGTATAGCTCCATCATTTTACTTTTCGATAATTTTCAAAAAGACGTAAATAGTTGAAATTATACATGTAGAGGAAAGTCATATTTTTTTCAACAGAGGCACACTATAAGTTTTCATTGCCCCAAATGCAAGTTCTAAGAATACATTACAATTCTTGCAAAATATTTGGACTTACTTTATTCAGAAGTTTGATGGACTTCAGTTATTTATGCTTCCTTTCAGGCATGCAATTTTTCAGCTCATATTGTTTGTAGTGTTTTGAATTCATTGGCCCACTTGTTGTAGTTGCTTAGTACTTGTAAATTAACAGTCACCGTTGAAAATGTCTATTTAGTTTGACTCTGTGTGAAAAGTAATTTTTTCTTTGTTGACACGTTCACCATAATATGTTATGTTGCAACAGTTTAATGATCTACAAGATTGTTATTTACAAAAGCGGAAGTATTGGGAGTCACAGGAGCAGCAACAAAGGGATTCACGCAGTTTGAATAGGGAAAGTTACAGTGCAGGTCTTGAGGATTTTCAGTCTGTTCTATCTACCTTCACACGATACAGGTAAGTTATTTTATCTCTTAATAAAATTTAGTATCTCTTGTTAAAATGCAACTCACAAGCTAAATCTGTTTGGTTGGTCAATTAGTCGGTTGCGGGTCGTTGCGGAACTTAGGCATGGAGATATTTTTCACTCAGCTAATATTGTATCAAGGTATGTTGAGTTTTCTGAATATTGTGCAGACTTTTTCCCAAATTCCACTATTCATTATCTTTTGAAGAAGCAAGCTCTCAATAGAGAGCAGAATTTTGGACCACACTTTAGATATCGTAAGCCAATCATCTGAAGAGCATTAAGGATAACTGCAAGTAGTATATGGATAAGATTGGAACTTGTGTGTACTTTTTTAGACAATTGCTGATGATGGATGCGAATAAATCACTTTTTAAAGCCTGTATGGAAGTCCTAATGTAGCTAGAATAGCAGGTTTGGGCTTATCTACAAATTAAAATTTATGAGTTTAATTGTTCTTTTCACCAACCAGTTCTAATTTTACAAATATGGGGAGACTAAATACTTCAGAAAAATAGGGATTTATTTTTAAGTTTTGGAATTTACATATGATCGTCTAATTATAGTGGTGGTCTGGGGGTACGATAGCAGCCACCATCTGAAATCAGGAAAACTTAAGACAAAACGTACCTCTGGGGAGTCTTGAAACTTTGAGGTCTTTCATTTTCTCCCTCTTTTGAATCAAATAATGATTATAATCTCTTTCGAATTGTTTCTTTTCAGACCTCTCTGTCTTATGGAAGGTTTTACCCAAATTGTGCCTCAAAATTTGTTTTCACTGTTGCAGTATAGAATTTGACAGAGATGATGAATTATTTGCAACTGCTGGCGTATCACGGCGTATCAAGGTTTTTGAGTTTTCATCGGTTAGTATTTGAAAAATGTTTCAAAACTTTATGAGATGGTGTAGTTTTGCTTTTTTGGAATGGACTTGTTCATTCATCATTTGACATTTTTGTACTGTAGGATGGGACATTTGTTTATAAAATAGGCACAGTTGCTTCAAATTTCATCTAGAATTTGTGTTTAGACTACATACAAAATATAGATGCCAGTTTTTTATTTATTTACAATAAAATTTGTTTTTATACCATTGAATTTTCTTTGGAAATGAAATTCTTAAATGAGGCTTCACTTAACTTTTCGGGTGCTAACTTTCTTAGCAAGACATTGTATAATGAACATTATCTTCTTAAGATCACTTTTTTGTTTCGAAAGAAAAAGGTTACATGATGATTGCTCTCCAGGTGGTTAACGAACCAGCAAACGTGCAATGTCCTGTTGTGGAAATGTCCACACGATCCAAACTCAGTTGTTTAAGTTGGAACAAGTACACAAAAAATCACATAGCCAGTAGTGACTATGAGGGCATAGTAACTGTTTGGGATGTGACTACGCGTCAGGTATTATCTTAGGCCAAGAACTTGTCTGCTTGTTCTCCCTTGGTCCTGCAAAATGTGGTCATGATTAGCTGAACGCATTCTCAAAATACATATTTATTTATATCCATTCAGAGTGTGATGGAGTATGAGGAGCATGAAAAACGAGCTTGGAGTGTTGATTTTTCACGTATGGAGCCTTCAATGCTTGTGTCTGGGAGCGATGATTGCAAGGTGCTTGAATTTTGTTTACATTATTCTTGAGGTGCATCGATTGTTTAGTGAAAATATTATCTGTACTATTTCCGAAAGCCTCTCTCCCATTTCTAGTGAGCAGTTTACATTTTTTCGTTTCTCAAATTCAGCAATGATTGTATTTTGAAAGGAAAATTTGAACGTAGCCGATAGTACCAAGTGTAATATGTCTAGAACATGTTTATTTTCGAGAATCAAGTGGGAATGACTTATTTGTTGAACTGTATGGAATCTATTTCTAAACCATTAAATATTTTCCTTTAAAATGGAACTCATTTTTGTGAAGTAAATTATCTTGATAAATGAAGATATGTCAGCCTAATATCAAATGTTCACCAGGTCAAAGTTTGGTGTACAAATCAAGAAGCAAGTGTTCTCAATATTGACATGAAAGCCAATATATGTTCTGTCAAATATAATCCCGGATCTGGTATCCACGTGGCAGTAAGTTCATTTTTTTCTGGAATTTTTTTTTTCTTTGTCCTATGAGCTTAGTGAAAATAATTCAGAACATACTAGCAAGATAAATTATACACCAGAGGTATAATGCTCGTGTATCGTGTAGGTTGGCTCTGCAGATCATCACATTCATTATTATGACTTGAGAAATACTAGCCAGCCGTTGCATATCTTCAGTGGGCATAGGAAAGCTGTTTCTTATGTAAAATTTTTATCAAATAACGAGCTTGCATCTGCATCTACCGACAGTACATTGCGCCTCTGGGACGTTAAGGAAAATGTGCCGGTAAGTGATGATCCTTGCAAGGCTATAATTTTTTAATGTTATTCCTATTTTATTATCAAATATTTTGTCTTCGGTTAGTATAGGAACTGACGTGCATGAAAGTTCAATCATCTTTTCCCTTAATTCAGTTTGAGCCTCAAAAATTTTGTAATCAAATTAGATATAGGAAGTTAAAAGGACTGAAAGAAAGCTGAATAAATGCCATTGCTGCTAGTTAGTTCTTTCAATTGGAAGATTGTTGCAGGCTTGTTCAACCTTTTATGCTAATCATGTGGTTCCATTAATTATGGTTTCTCAAGCTCCATTCAGGACTGGGATGATCTTTTTTCTTAGGGAAGATATATGGTTGTTGTATAAGTACAAATATTTAATTCATCGAATCACTCTGAGAGAATGTTGAAGTTAATTTGGTACTATTGAATTTCTCCTTCAGCTACGCACATTTAGAGGACATGCGAATGAGAAGAATTTTGTGGGTCTATCTGTAAACAGTGAATATATAGCCTGTGGCAGCGAAACAAATGAAGTGTTTGTCTATCACAAGGTATGTTGATGTGTGATGGAAAAAGTCATTCTATACTTGAAACTAGATCATCTCTCGTAGTGGAATGTGATTTTTAATCGAATTTGGGTTTCGTACAGGCTATTTCAAAACCAGCAGCTTGGCATAGATTCAGTTCTGATACCGATGAAGCTGATGAAGACGCCAGTTCATACTTCATTAGTGCCGTTTGTTGGAAAAGTGATAGTCCGACTATGTTAACAGCTAACAGTCAAGGCACAATTAAAGTCCTTGTACTTGCTCCTTGATCAATAAAACTAAATATTGGAAAGCAGTGAAAAATTTACTTGCGTTACTTCTCTCTTTAGCCTGGAATATCCAGGTTATGGAGTAGCCATTCCTTGTCTCAAAATTTGTTGTTGTTTTTGAATTTTTTGTATCTGAAACCAAAAGGATGGACAGAGTCTTGAAAATAAGAAGGTTATGTGGCAGTAGACAAATAAATAGGTTTTAGTTGTAAATTGTAAGCCTTTATTCACTTTTGTGAACATTTGAAAATATATGGTCATTTCCTGTGCAAGTACTTGCGTTCGTTAGTTTATGGTAATTTTGTCATTGGATTGTAGATCGATCCATAAATGAAGATTGAACAAAAAGAGAGGAGTAAAAGATGTTTTCCTTCATTTATCTTGACTTGAATGTAGGATTCACTTCCTTAGCACTTAGTATCAATCTTTTTTCCTAATCTTAAGAGCTGCTTATTTGAAACCAGATGGTTTAGATATAACTTTCTTCTTTCTTGCTAGATTCAGGGCCCGTTATGTAATGTTCAGTTCCACTATAGGCCGGGCCATGACAAAACTGTGACCTATTTGGCTATTTCCTTTCAGTCAGTCATTTGCCGTTCTTTCTTCTTGCTATTTAACTATTAACCTGTTTGACACCTATTTTCATCACATTCTCATTTTCATTTTTTTCTATTTCTTCATTTCAACCTCATTCTCCAAATAAAATAATATTACACACAAATCTAAAAATTTTCATCACTTTTCCACCACACATTCTCCCATCAATCACTATTTCAAAAATTCTATTCTCATTTTAATGAGAAAATAAAATAACATTACACACAAATCTAAAATTTTTCATCACTCTTCCACTACACATTCTCCAATCAATCACTATTCCAAAGATTCTATTCTCATTTTAATGAGATTCAAATACAAGCATATTTTCAAAGACGTTTTTCAATAGTGACTGTGCCTCTAATTTTGTTACTTTGAATTGTTTGAAAAATCAACAACTCTATTTGTCATACCATCAAAATTGTTAATTTTTGGAATAGTAGAGACAATGTCATAGATGAAAAACAATGTTTACAATGATTATTCAGAAAAATTAAAAATTTCAAAGACCGTTAGAAAATAACTTTGAAAATACAATGTCTATCGACATTTTTAACGGTTATAGTTCAGTGAATTGTTTATTAATATAATAGCATACATAATTTTGGGATAATTGCAATTGAGGCTCCAAATGTTTCATATGCTCGTAGATTTTTCCCTAACCTATCACTCGTTGCGCCGTCACCCCTAACTTTTCTAACCGTATCAGAGGCTCCAAATAGACGATTTCTAACCAATCTATCATTTGTTGACCCAAAATTTTTATTTTGATCATATTTTATTCAATTTTAAAAAGGGTAAAATGGTAATTATTTATTAATCACAATAAATAATAAAATAATAACAATAATAAAAGAAATAAAACTCACCCTTACCCCCCACCAAACCCCAATCCATAGTCCCCTTAATACATATTCTTCAAATTTTTTTACAAAAACATATTGCTCAAATTCATAAATACAACAATGACTTGATAATCGATTCCTACGATTAGATTAGATCCAACTTAAAAAAGAAAAATCATAAATCTTGTATATTTCTTTATTGGATTCCAATTCAATCTTCTCTAATTTATCCAAGTCATATGTGTCATCCGATGCAAAATTATTTTCATCGGGCTCTCTTATTTCAACTCGATAATTTCTATTATCTCTTATAGATTGTAAAATATTATTGTCAACCTCCTTCTCATCATCACAATCACCAACCATTCAAAAATGTGCATCATTAGCATTACTTGCTAATAAAACTAGATCAAAATCAAAGGAAAAGGAGGTTTGGGCTCGACGTAAATAGTTTCTAACTCTACGAAAAATTTATTTTGATTTTTGTTTTTTTTATCTTAATGTCAAAACCCTACAAATTGTTATGTCCATTTCATGGACTTGGGTGATTTGAGTTAATTTGATGTTTGTCGGGTTCAATTTTTTTTTTTTTTTAAGTTATAATGGATCAAGTTTTGCTAGGCTAATTTGACACATTTTTTAACACAAATGTGTGCGCATTTTGACGTTGAATAGTACATATACGGTCAACGAAATTGGTTGACCATATTATCATGAGTATACCCCATATGCGAGGCATTTTGAAGACGCATCGAGTGTGTGCGGACATATGCAAAGCATATGTGTACATTTTAGAATACTGCAATTTCAACATATAAAAAATCAACATGAAAGATCATACTGCTCAACAGTACTTCAAGATTACATTAATATATCATATCCATCATTAGACAACATTGCCAAGTTTCTACCTAAGAGTAATTATATTTAACATCACTGATGTTGAAACATTAATCTATATGATATTAATGTGGCATTAATTGATAATTACAATTAAACGAGTCACATAATTCCACATTCACGCCTATCACATAATACTATCTAAACGATGTTATAGCACCATTGATGTTAGATATTATTATTCTTCTAACTACATGACAACATTAATTTCAAAAAAAGAATCTATATCCTAAAAAGCAGAAATTATTACACTTACATTTAGATCTTCATAGTTGCTCTCTTTGAGTCTTTCATGTTCTGAAATGCTAGAAGATTTTCTCATAAGCAAAATAGTATCAAAGTGTATCCGATTTTTTTTTTCAATATCCCGTTCTTTTTTCAAGTTTCAAATTACATAAGTTTCTCTTCCCATAGCTTCGCTTAGTTTTCAAAGTTGAAAGTTCAAACTCTAGAGCTTTTCCTCTTTTCTTGTTAGAGCTTTTCCTCTTTTCTTGTTTTATTATAGTTTACACGATATTTGAGAATGAGCAAAAAGAAAGAGTACAATGGAAGCCTTGGAAGTTGAAAAGTCGGAAGTGGGGAAAAGTGATACTACAAGTAATTAAAAGTTTTATCATTGCCAAAATATACACTAAATTATCCTTAGGTCCTTCAATTTTGGGGACAAAATAGTGTAACATCACCTGAATGCTCATTCAATTCATTCCGACAACTGTAGATGAATGAATAATATTGGTCACAACGGATTGAAATTGGATAAGTCGTAGCATAAATTTAGCAAGAAGGCGAGGTCACATTGAATTATACACCAACTGTTAATCCAGTCAGTATTTTCAGTAAATTGGCAGTAAAACTTTTCAAAATTACATACCTATATGAAATCTGTAGATTGAAATCAAATTTAACGAAAAATATTTCTATTAGTTGCACCTGAGAAGCGAAATCCACACCATCAAACAAACTCTCACAAATGACCGGAAATAATTTATCTCAAATGTGTCCAAACTATGACCAAAAAGATGATTCAGTTAATGAAGAAGCAAACCCATGTAATACAATGTAATTGGCTAAGATACAATGACCATGAAACTGTAAAATTGATTATGAGGCAACGGATATGGTGAAATAGTAGCCACTTATTGAGATTTTTTTTTTTGTTGGAAGATGAGAGAAGATTGGAAATCGAGATTTAGATTATTGGAAGGTGAGAAGTCCGGTGAATATGAGAGAAATACGGAAAATATAACTGAATGCTTAATTTTGGGAAAGATGATCAGAGAATACATATCTCAAATTATTCTATAATAATCCTTAATTCATGTTACAATATTTTCTAAAATAAATAAAGATGGTGAAAGAATACATATCTCAAATTATCCTATAATAATCCTTAATTCATGTTACATTAATATTTTCTAACACAAAACTATATATATTATTTTATTGGAAATATGATTTTTCTCCTGTTTTTTAAAAAGATTCTACAAGTTTGATAATTTTCAAATTGTATTCTTAATATATGGTAAGTATGAATTTTTTCAAAAATCTATTTCCTGCATGATTTGGAAAGTGTAATAATTCATAGCTTTTTTAACGTGAGTTTCAGGTCAAGAATTCTTACTTGAAAGAATGAATTTCAAGATTTTTTAGTGATTGAATCACCTTGCATATTAAAACTCCAAAATTTGCATTTTCTTATTCTCCAATGGTCTCAATTCCGATCACAATGGAATGTGATTATTATCTACAATTTAAGTGACTTATTTTGTGAGTTTTCATGCCGAAATAGTGATTTTAGAACCTTTCTAATTTTGGTGTATTTTCACATACGAATTTCATCATATTGAAAACTGTTTTTCTCTCCATTTTTCCTAACACAATGAATTAGAGGTTATGTAAGTAGTTAAGGAAGGATATGGGGAGATGAATGTTTGAATTCCAAGTTCAAACCAGTCCCTCCAACCCACTTTATTGTATTGCGGGTTGGGTTACCCCATATGGGCGACTCACAATCCGTATTTTCCAGTATCTCATACTTGCACATGATGGGCTTGACCAGAACCACAAGTAATAACAAATATCACACGTTAGATTTTTCTTAAGGTCTATCTCACAAAAATTCATACAATACGACAAATAAATCGTGCAACCAATTAATATATTGGAGCTCACGGTACCATAAACCTGTTAGGTATATATAATAGCTCTACGACAGGAACACTACATCTCACTATACTCAAAACTCATTTTTCAACATTAATTCAAGTATTTCCTATCTTTCAAGTATTTATAAAACATACTTGAACCACATCGTATCATTGTGTTCACAATTGTGTTCTATACTCTAAATGATTAAACACAATTGTCCGGTCGGTGAATAGAAATATAAATGTTGGTCAAAATAGTTTTACTATCCTACTTAAATCCTTCAATTTTACATTGAGTGCTTTCCTAGACACGTCCCCATCAAACCGAATTAATCATTGTCATTGTGAAAATGTTAAAATAACACACTAAAATAAAATCTCAAAAAGACAGTCAAAAGTTATAAGATTTTTATGAGGTTATATAAATATCAAGTTCCGACACAATGAAGAAGTAGAGATTTATTCATTAGTTTACCCAATATTGGTCGTAAAAGCACACGTGGTATGAAACACGTGCTACAATGTTTTCTCTTTTTCTTAGGGCATATGTCATATTCTTTATAAATAAATAACACTGAACAGATCCTAATTCATGTAATCCCCGATACCTAACTTGAGTTCTTCTTATATTTATTCCTCTAGGCAGTCTCCAATCGAGAAATTGATTTAGCTATAAAACAAGTCTGAAGGATAGCGAAATTCATATCGATTACTTGTTGTAATCTCATCTTGATATTTCATTAAGACGATTGGAACATGTACACAACATGATTAATGTGTCTTATCTCAGTACACTCCAAAATGTCTAAGAGATTATTTGTGTGAGTGAGACAATCTCAACCCGTTCGACATACTTTATATGTGCATAGAAATCATTATCTCGTAATCCTAACAATAGATTACACATGAACTCAAAATTGTTCATCTATAGGCATACAAAAAATTCAATCAAGATTTCTTCAGATATACTATATATCTTATTTTACGCAATTCTAGAGATTCGATATTACCAACAAGTATATTTCTAAAAATTTTAGAGCATGATGATTACATATAATCATTTACGTAGATATAATACAAAGACATTTCTTTAATAATGTTTTTCACGTAAGTAACATCAAGTGTTTGGTTCCATCATGATACTTGAGATCCTCAACACATGAGATAACTACATAAATATCATGCATATGATATTTTCAATTAGTATAATTAAATGCACAATACGTCTATACCAAAAAATTTATTTAGCTACCAAGATATACACTACAAGATATGCTTCTTGCTACTCTATATAGTAAAAGTGCACAAGTCTAATGACTATTTGTACTCAATTAACTCTTATTTTTAGTCAACATTTGAATATTTATTTCAATAACGAGTTATTTCCTCAACAACAAAATAGAATAACTGACGCAGTACCCTTCATGTATCATAATACCCTTTTTAAGGATAATATCGATACCTATTGACTAGATCCACAACATAACAAATGTTAGGATACATATACATCATAGCATACTTCTATCTCCTAATCGTACTAGATATGATTCTTCGTATATTTCTTTGTGCACTTATGAAGTCATCTCTGTGTGTGTGTGTGTGTGTGTGTGTGTGTGTGTGTGTGTGAAGACTTATATAGGACTATCAATGAGGTAGCAATTCTTTTTTTTTTTTTTTAATATTTCAGAATCTTTGTATTATACAACTCTTGTGACAGAGAAAAACGAGTAGAATAATTTTTTTAATACAAAATATACAATTTGCTAAACGCATGTCCTTCATCTCAAAGATTAAGGACAACCTTTCAAAAAGGTTTCAATACACTTTTTCTCATGCTTAACCAATATAATGACATCAATATCAAAATTAGAATTATAACCTACCATTCGACATTTACATAAATACAATGATCTTCATCCACATGATAAAATTTTATACGAGATTTAAACCCTGTTAAAACTCAAGTATCACTGTTAAGATGATTGCATTAGGCTACAAGTGTAACTATAAAGTTACTTGTTCGGTTGAAATCCACAAGCGTACGTGGTCGTTGACAAATAATAATAAAGTGAGTTGTAAGTTATCGTCCTAAGAAAAATATTGTTTAATCAAATTCACTAGTTACGACGATGTTCGTGACATAAAAGAAGTGATTTTGATGTCGTTATACTAATTCTAAACTAAGAAAGCAATA
Source organism: Fraxinus cuspidata (assembly GCA_903798385.1). Classification (NCBI taxonomy): domain Eukaryota; kingdom Viridiplantae; phylum Streptophyta; class Magnoliopsida; order Lamiales; family Oleaceae; genus Fraxinus; species Fraxinus cuspidata. Next base: position 27,730 of record CAIGRP010030031.1, read on the forward strand.
AAAAAATATTTTGTCTAATATGTGAATGATTGTATTGAATTTTGAATTCATCCTATTGTCATTTATTTCAATTCTTGATTCGTAATGACATAAAAGAAGTGATTTTGATGTCGTTATACTAATTCTAAACTAAGAAAGCAATAAAAAAATATTTTGTCTAATATGTGAATGATTGTATTGAATTTTGAATTCATCCTATTGTTATTTATTTCAATTCTTGATTCGTAATTTAGTCAATTTCATGCATTCGTGACAATCGATAATGCTAGTGTATTTAATTCTCTTTTTGAAGACAAATTTAATCTATTCTAATCACGACCCGATCCTATCCCTAATTTGAATTCATATGACCAAAATGCATTAAATTGTAGATTATCTATGTGATCGCACATGTGATAAAGATTATTCATAATTCTATCTACATATTTTAATTTTGTCGCGTTCTAAACTTATTGTAAGTCTGTTAATACTACATTAAGCAACTAATTATCTAATTAATGGCCAAACAATCAAATAATGTAATGGGAATGCAAAATCAATCAAGAAAATCAAGAAATTACTAAACTACTAATCTTGAATTAAAACCAATATGCAATATGGTTCATCAATCATCAAATACAATAGAAAAACGTGATTTTTAGGTTTAGAGGAGGTTCTCTTACGTTCTGGTCGAGTTTTTATAAATATAGATGTTCAAAAGATATTTTCCAACTAGAGTTTCACAAGGAAAAGGAAGCCATATTTTTTTCTCGCGACAAAGCCTAGCAACCGCACAATAAAATTTACTGCAACAGCATGGTTCATTCAGCTTTCGCTTTTCTTCGTTTTAGTCCATAACTCTTCCGCAATGCAATTTTTGTCCTTGTCACTTGTATTCTCGTTCCATTATCTTCCAAATCCAATTGAGCATGTAGCATCTTCAATCTTCATCTATTGTCTGATCCAACTATTGAAAGTCCCACTTTAGTTCCCATAATTTAGATTTCGCCATTTTCACTATTTTTGGCTCATTTTCTCCAATTCTTCAATCAAACATGAGTTTGACCTATAAAACACAATATTAATCAAATTAGGTAGCATTTTATCCAAATAACTATAAAATATATTTATTTAGGGCCCCAAATAAGTGTATAAAATATACTTATAATTACCACAATACTATTAAAAGCCTTTAACATGAAACTTACAAATCTATTCACGTAGATCTCTTCAATTAATTCTCAATTAAGAATGAAAATATTGTTTCTAAGTCTATTTTTGTAATCCAAACTTAGCACACTATCATGACTAGTATCGTCGTATAGAAGTGAATTTCTCTACTAAGAAAAACTTTTATCTAACTTAATATACTCATATTGAAAATAACATTTCTATAAAAAAAAGCTTTATTTATCATAAACTCACTAGTCTTCTACTTCATTTTTAAGAACCTAAATATTCTTAACAAGCATAATGTCCAATTGAAACTTCTACCATATCTCAAATTATGTTGGAATTTTGTACTCCATATATACTTTTACCACTTTCCTCAAATTTCTCCATTGTCTTCTAAACCAAGAATCATTGAAATTAGATAGTTCTTAGATAGCTCCCACTTGGATAGATAGCTCTCACTTAAAAACAGATTAATCCCACTTGACTTAGAAGCTTAAACTAACTTTTACGTATTCAAAACTGATTCATCAATATACGTAATATCAATTTCAATAATATTTTCCATTATTTTCTCCCTTACTAGAAAAAATGTCAAATATCACATCTTGTGACTCAATTAAGTAACACGTTGTAGTTAACCAAAACTCTTCCCAAAAGAAAATACGCAAATTGGACTGCATTATCTCAAGTCGCATCACATTCAATAATATTCCATTTTTTCTTCCCAAATCTACCATATAATTATTGTGATCAAGGAATAGTCAATACAAAAAGAATTTCTCTTTCATTGCCTAGATCATTGATCTCTCGCGATAGAGATTCACGCTTTTAAACAATTTTCAAGGTCTCCACTTCCATAATTTGATTTTCTATTCCCTTTCAATAAAGTCTAAATCAATACAATGTTTTCAACTTATGAAAATCAAAGGCACAATTGAAATGTGTGAATCCATCTTATAAATGTAATGAAAATATGAAATCCCATCTTTATCTTACAAAGAGATTCGAATTGATTTACTCTATGGAAGTTTAAATTTTACAGCTTTGAATGATTTTCTCAACTTAAAACCTCAAATCATTGCACAGATATCCAGAACCATAATTAAACATCACCAGTGTAAGTACAAACAAAACTACCATGTATAAGTTAAAGTAAGAGACCACTTTTAGAAGAACAACTGAGATCAAACAACTGAGATCAAGTTTAATAGAGTTTTTGATACTATCTTAATATCAAGTAGGCAGTCCAGTCATACAAACCTCCACTCCATATTCATCATATGTATATATCTTGTATCAAGTCAAAGACTCAACAATAGATTAAAGATACTTCTTGATCTCATATAAAGTGTTTTCTAACTCTTGAATCCACTACTCACACAAGATAAGATCCAATATGTATAGTGTTGAAACGTAAACAACACTAAAATGAACATATTCAAGTGCACTATCCTTTAGATTAACTTTCCATTGGAAACACTCGAACCTTTATAACATTGGTCATCTATCAAAACCACTTTCATGTACTTCTATCCTATATGTTCTTGGACCATTTTCTAGCCTTGTCATCTATCCTGTGTTTGCTTTAGTCCATTTAAAACTTAAGATTCACAATTTTTCGCGAACAAGAAAATTGCTACAAAGTATGTGCTGGAAACTTAGTAATACCATGTCTCATGTCTTTTAACTCACACAGTGGATAGTGTTAATAGAGAAAATTGACGCTTCAATTTGTAAGTTACAATGACCTTCAAAGTTCCATATATTGAGAAGAGACTAGTTATAACTTACTACTCGTCTAAAAAAATATGACCAATAAAAATGTCAACACTATGTTATCCATCTCAATTAAGTTACAGTCGAGAAAAGGATCAACTTAACAATTCAAATGTTTAAGCATTAGAATATATCTTTTCCTGCACTTAACAAACTGTTCTTTATTCTATAGAGTAGTATGACCAGCATATGATTTTCTATTACGTGGTTGATGCTCTATAAATCATTATATACTTCTAGTATACTCAAAATCTTTTCACGCCAAATGTTATCGCATTTAGCTTATTACATATATTAAGGTCAACAGCTACAAATTTTGGTACCATGATTTATCATATTTTAGATGAATTTTATTCTCAATCAATGCCCATTTACGCACATCTACCATATTTCATTAATGCAAGTTTACGTATATGATAGTTCAACGTTAGGCACGGTATCAAACATTATGTTCCCAATCATCGTCTGCAATCCTATTATTTCACTATCATAAACTTAATTTCATAATGCAAAATTTTATGAGTTGTAAGCGAGAATTATATTAATTCTTCCAGTTTAAGAACTCCTACTCAGTTAGTGGATCAAATAGTTCTAGCTCAGATTTTCTTTAAATCTTTGAATCATCGAACTAACATTCAACTGACAATCAATAGATTTAAGTAAAAATCTTACTAATTCTATTGACCTTCGCATTCATAACAATTCACAAATGAATAGATATCATGCAATTTAATAAGATAAATCAGTAATGTGCAATAAAAATATAAATATCCACATTTATCCAATTATGATATGCATCATGATATAATTTTTTTAGAAAATAATTTCAATTATAGTCTATTAAACTCACATAATTTAAGCTTTATTATACAAATTATCAATCTCATTTTAATATCTGTTGCAACATAATCCCAACGAATGAGAAGTGACATCAGAATTCTCATATTCTGTTTATCACAAAAAATGTCCCAAAAATATTTACGTATTCCACTGGGTTATATTTCATATTCATTTATTAATTTTAATAAGTATAGAGTTTTTCAACAAGTTTCATAGTATTTTCTTTTCTAGCTTTCTTTCTAAGGATGCTACAAGTGTGTAGAGATCCGGCCATATCTGATCAAGCACAACAAATTGAAAACAAATTACAGTAGATCACATAACCTAATAAAAAAACCCTCATAACTCATGAATGTATTTAAAACGTGGTATTTTAAATACTTTCGGAGTATTTTTTATTTATTTTTAAATAAAACACTTCAAAAAAAATAAAATAACTCACACTAGCCAAATGCAACTTAATAAATATTCTTGATTTTGTAAAAAAATTTCAAAATTTGATCAAGTTAAAGAATATTTTAAATACTTTTTTTACAAATTTATTTTAAACATTCAATACAAAAAAATATATTTTTAACAATAAAAATTAATATAATTATACTAAAAAATAAAGAATTGTTCAGGGACCAGCATGTAACTTTCAGAATTAAAATCGAATCTCGCATATATCCTCACCTGCATGAATAATTTGTAATTTTTTTTAAATAATAAAAAATGTGGGGTGCGTAAGCTCCGTCACGTCGTCCTCGAAATTTTTTGGATTGGTCATCCCAATTGATTTCGATATTTTGAGTTCATCTATGTGGTTAGATTTTACAAAATCAATGTATAAGGCCACGTTTGGGACATTAACAAATCTATTCGAGTGAAAATGGCAAAAAGATCATGTGAAATTTTCAGATTTTCGACCAAATTTTGAGGTCATAACTTCTTTATTTTAAGGCAAAATTTATGATCTTTATACCATTGAAAATGTCTCGTGAAGATCTATTCAATCATATCAAATGAGAAGCATGAATATAATATAGAAGAAGTTATTATATGATAAAGTTTCGAATTTTATCAATTTTCATGCAAAAAATCAAATTTTTATCTAAACTTCGAAACCTTGTATTTCTTGGTTTTAAGTCTAAAATTTAAGTTCTTTATATGGTTGTAAAGCTCATTAAAATACCTTTCAAACCATTCTAATATTACTACATGAAAATCAACGAATAAAATGCAATAAATTTTTAAATTTTCTGCAAATTTGACTAGGGTTTCAATTTTCTTCCAAATGCAAAAATGAAAATTGTGGAAATTTTGCAGGTGAATTCTAAAGCATATTTTAAAGATAATTCAAAATTTTAGACATGTATATCAAAAGATGTCATTAAAGACCGCATAAGGTTTCAAACGTTTACATACAAAATTCATAACTCAATTGAATCATATAATTGCATATTTAAGCATGTAAAGCATGTATTGTAGCATGGAATTCAACCTTCTAGCTCTAATACCAATGTAATAATTCGTAGCTTTCTTTAACATGAATTACATGTCAAGAATTCTTAGTTTAAAGAATGAATTCCAAGATTTTTGTGGTTGAATCACATTGCATCTCAAAACTACAAAATCTGTATTTTTTTGTTCTCCAATAGTCTCAATCCCGATCATAATGAAAAATGATTATTATCCACAATTTAAGTGTCTTATTAAGTGAATTTTCATGCCAAAATAGTAATTTTAAGACATTTTCAATTTTGATGTATTTTCACATACACATTTTTCACCATATTACAATTTGGTTTTCTCTCAATTTTTCCTAACACAATGAATTGGAGGTTATGTGCGTAGTTAAGGTAGGTTATGGGAAGTTGAAGGTTTGATTTCCAAGTTCAAATCATTCCCTCCAACTTACTTTATTGTCTTGCGGGTCGGGCTACCCCACATGAGTGACCCACGGCCCCATATTTTCCAACAGAAAGCTTATGGCTAATTAAGGATTTTTTATTAAATGAGGTCAGTTCTAATATAGTAATGTTATCTAGCACAAATTGTGTTAAAGCACCAATTTAGATGGTGACATTTGGTGGGTTTAATGAATGAATCATATAAAATAACATTTAAGTAAACTTATCATTTAATATGATGCAATTGTCACCTAAACTTATAATTGATACCAATAGTGTTAAATAGCATTACTCGTCTTAATATGATGCATTACTCGTCTGAGTGGGAATATGTTAATATGAAGTGACGTTAAATAATAAGACAATAAAATGAATATTATATCACATATTTAGTTGGCTTATCATTTCATGCCCCACTAACTATAATTTCACATGGGGATGAATCCCATTCGAGACATATAACATTGTTCAAATGAAAATGCAACACAACTTCAAAATATTTCATTGACAAATTCACGTGACACCGAAGTTTTAAAAAGAAAATTTCAATATGATTTTTTAAATTTAATATTTCAGTCTAACGGCCTTTGGTTGCAACCTAATACATTGCTTCTATGTGGATTCTTGAGGAAATTTTGACTTTATTAAGATAATTTATTTTACTTTATTTATTTGCATAGTTTCATGGGATCTTGTCAATAAAACAATTTTTTAGAATGAACGAAGTTGTCAATCAAAACTGCAGGATAATTGAAAAACGATGCAATTAACAAAAAAATAAATAAGTGAAATTTATTCATCGTTTTTCAAACATCTTAAGCTGTCTGCGAGGAGAAACACGAATAAAATGGTTGACATTTTCTTGTTGCATTGCATCCGGCCAGTGCTAGAGTACTACTTCTTCCGGTCCGGTCCAGCCAACTTTAAACCTTTGGTGGCGCGCCTGGGAAGCTGCATCATTTTAAGAAGTGAAGAGAATGAGTTATAACTTATTTTGTCAACAATTTATAAAACTCTACATTTATTACTTATTTGTCTGAAAAAAGTGGTTTAAAGTAAGACAAGATAGGGATTGGGTTGAGCTTACAGGCAGTTCACGAGGGGTAAAAAGCCAGTGAGGCTACATAGATTGGGAATGAGGCCAAATTTGGTAGGGAGAATGCTGGAACCAAATTGACTTAGTTTTAGACATTGACACAAACTGTCAACTCCCCCCAGACCGGTGAATTTACTTGCACCATCACAGCACTTCTTGCTGGGTGCGAGTGGAAGAAGGTTAGATAGAAAATCCGTGCAAGGAAGCAAATTGGGCACTGCAGTGGGGCAATCAACCTGTGCATCTGCTAATTGCTGGTTTGGTGTTAGGATTAGAAGCCACAAACACAAATCTACCATCATGAAATGGTGTAGTTTATTCATAGTTGATATTTTCATATATATATAGAATGTATTTTGAATCTGTAATGTGTATGATCAAATGATAATGCAGATAAGTGTGCTTCTTGATGGGGAGAGGGGAAAGGCTAATGTGTATAAATAGAGAAGATGGACGAGAAATTTTCAGAAGATTATTGAGATCCAATTACCTGTATCAGATTAACAATTATATAAAGATTATGTGACTTCAATTCAGATTTCAATAATTTTTTTAAGATTTACCAACATGGATTACACAGATTTGAATAGAATACTTCCCCAAATCATAAGATTTTACAGATTTCTATACTATTGATTTTCATGGAATCTCGTTGAATTTATATGGATTTAAAATATTAGAACCAACTACCTTTTTATACATCTTAATATTTGTTTTTATTTGAAATTAAACAAGTTATTCATTCTGCATATTGTCCCACTATATTAGTGGTATTTAAAATAAATAGATTAAGAACTAGATTATTAAAAGTTATTCTAATTAATGAAATCCTTATTAATCCATAGATTATGGGAAACCTAGAATTCTAAGGATTATATTAAAATTTAGGTGTCTTGTACACCTAAATTTAAACGAACCTAAAATGAGATTGGAACATTTGCAGGGGTGTTATTAAATCAGATTTTAGTAATTTTAAAAGAATGTATAAATTTAAGTTGTTTCAAGTCATATTTTGATATGTTCCATAAAAATCTAGGTGACTACAATCATTTAATGCAGTGAGTTATTCATCAAAATCTCGTTTTTCATCGGTGGAACTATTATCCTTTAATATGACTTTGTATGACTTTGAAAAACGAGACTTTATATAAATTTTAGTTGTTTCAAGTCATATTTTGATATGAAATCTAGGTGACTACAAAAACTTGTATATTTCTAAAGATTTCATTAATTGAAAATTTTTAATACATTTTAGTATTTCGAGTTCATAAATAAAAAATACTAAGCTCTTTAGAATTTTCGAACCTAATCCCTCGGATTTCAATGGATTTCAAGCTCACAAATATGAAGTGTGTGTGTGTGTATATATATTTGACGAAAATAAAAGAAACTAAATTAAATTAAGTAAAAAATAAAAATATAAGAATAGCGTTATTCTTATTTTCAATCCCGTTTTGAAATTCAAAATGGGTGAAAAAAGAAATGAGGAATTGAGTGTTGGTTCCTACTAAAACTTGGGATCGAATTCTGTGGGCATCTAAAAACAAAAATTGAATTAGTCCACTCTGTTTTAGAAATTCACAATATATTTTTAATCAACACTATAATGTAAATGATTTGTTTTCTGGTTAAACTAACTTTTAATTTGTTGATGTTAATTTACTTGATTTTGTAGATTACAACTATATTCAATTTTTCTGGAACTGAATTTTAATTTGTTGATGTTCATTTGCTTCATTTTTTCAGATCGGTAAAAATAGTTCTTTTAAATGACAAAGTTATGGTTTTTAAAAAATTTAAATTATATATATATATATATATATATATATATATATATATATATAGAATCAATTCGATGTTTATTGTTCATTTCTGAATTTTTTTTTAATCCCAATTCATCCCTATCAATCATCTACTATTCATCCAAGGCTTAAGGGTAATTTGGACTTCTTACCATGCCCACATTTGTTGACTTCATTGCTCCTCAAGAGGATAAAAAAAAAGGCAAAATGCAACTGCTTTCACACGTTTTGCCCACAACCACGATATCAATTCCAACTTCGCTAGGTTAATTCTCCACAGACTGCGAAAATTTTGTACAAAATCCCTGTGTTGAGCTTAGAAAATCAATTGAATTTGCAAAAAACATAGGCTTTCTACTTTCCTATTGTCAGCAACTCTTTCTACATCTTCTCTGCTTCAGCCCACAACAAATCTTTCGGTCTTCAAATTCCTCATAACAAGACTACGAGGATTTTGTACAAAATTTCCTGAAATCTGTGTTGCACTTATGAAATCAGTTTAAACCGAAAACAAGTCTTCTGGGTTGTAAAAGCTGGTACAAAATTGCGAGATAAGTTATAGTTTACTTGTGTGGAACGTAAACATTTTACAAGGTATGTGTATTCCATATTCCCAAAAGACGTCTAAAAGAAATTTCATTTAAAACATGGAACTTGCTTGCCAATTTTATTTATTTCTATTACTTTTTCATTTATGCAAATGAATCTTATTTCTATTTAGGAACAGAGTTATATGTGCTAATATCTTTCTTTAATTTCTGTTGGTTGCTTTCAGACTCAACTATTCCATAATTTAGCATATTGTTGTGATGGATGTTCCGAATACATGTTCGGATGGAGTTACTGGTTTTTTAAACTTCGAAACAATGTCCTCTCGCCAAGAGAGCGATGAAATTCGCTTCACATTGGACGTACTAACCATCGCAAAAGAATAGCTGATCCTGTGTCATCCGGACATAATAATTTCAATCATGTGCGAATGCATCATTCTACAATGAATCATAATTTGATGATTTTGAGGCTTCTACTTTAAACCAATAGACTCTTAATATTTGCATCTCTGCATTTCAAAGTAGTTTTAATGTATTGAACATACCGACCACTTCATATGTATTACCTACATGCGATATTTGTAGATATTGTGGTGCAAGAAAATTTTACAGAGAAAGCAAATGCTTTTGTTGCTCTGATGGGAAAGTGTATCTTTGTGTACCTGATTCATAGGCTGAGCTGTAAAACTTATTTACGTTCAAAGAATCCAAAAATATGAAATTCAAAAAGATTGCAAGAGGATAAATAATAATTTTGCTTTCACTTCATTCGGTATTAAATACGACAAAAATCTGTTTAAAGCATACAATGGTATTTACACATTGAGGGTTCAAGGGCAAATATACCATTTCGTAAATGAACGTATCCTACTGGACAATAAGCTTTCTTATATGCAGTTATATTTTCATGACACAGATAATAAACTTAAAAATCGAATGAAAATTTCAGAAAATTTTGTCCAATGTACATTGATTGTTTTAATTCAAATTTTGAAGTTAAATCCATATAGTTTATTCTTCAGGTCTTTAAGTGATATGACTAACTTGCAAGACTATGAAATACACATAAGCTGCTCCAGGACTTGATCAACGAGTCTTTAACACTCCTACAGTATCTCAAGTAGCTGTTGTATGGGTCGAAGACGATGAGAATGCTAATGTTCACGTTCGTGACATTATTATATATGGTCATTCTAATGATACACATAGAGTTCATTATTATTATAGTTGCTATGATCCTTTGCAGTATTCACTACTTTTCCCATATGGGAAATCTGGTTGGCATGAAGGCATAGGGAGATCCATGACGACTTATTTTCAACCTGCTGCTCAATTTGTTGCTTTACCTTCAACAGTGACATGTGTTGCTGAATTTATTGAACGTGAGAATGAAGGTTTGTAAATAAATTTTGTTTTACATTTCACTCATTTGTACCCTATAAATGTTGTAAGTGATTGATGAATTTTTTTTTTGTAGTGCTTGCTGAAACGAAGCACCAGTCTCTGGTCTCTTGCAGAGAATATTATTCATACAAATTGCAAATTCGGCTTTTAGTAAGTTCGTTTTGCTTTACAGCGGTAGATTGCTTCAACAATATGTCGTAGATATATATGTTAAGATTGAAACTGTACGATTAGACTATTTTTCATAACAACCAAAAATAAATTCGAGCGAAACTTTACCAAAGTATTGTAGACAGTGTTCAAAATGGAGAAACAAGATGTTGTAACATTAGGAGAAAATTTATTTTGCCATAGTCCTTTACATGTGGTCCTAACGATAGACTAAAGAGATATATGGATGCAATGGCTATTGTGCCGTGTTATGGAAACCATATATATTTTTAACTATTACATGTAATCCAAATTGGTTAGAGATTAGGCAAGAACTAAAACACAATGATGAGATTCAAAATTGCCCAGATTTAACTACATGTGTATTTAGAACAAAATTAGAAGAATTGAAAAATGATTTATACAAAAAAAAATATATATCTTCGGCCATGTTGTTGTACATATATATATTATTGAATTTCAAAAAAGAGGTCTTTCTCATGCACATCTCCTGTTGATTTTCAAATGTGGCCACAAAATTTGTTCTGTTATAGATGTTGATAAGATAGTTTGAAATTCTTGACAAAAACAAATATCCTTATTTTCATTCTGTCATTGTCAAACATAGTATGCATGGCCCTTGTGGGGATTTAAATCCAAAAAATGTATGTATGGAATCTAACAAAATTTGCAAAAATAAATTTCTTAGGGATTATTGTAATGCTACTATATTTGGTGACAACTCATATCCTTTCTATAAACGTCGCAACGATGGTATTCGTGTTAAAGTTAGATGTCATATGTTTGACAACCGATGTGTCGTGCCATACAATCCCTTATTTGAGTGCAAAATTTGATTGCCACATAAATGTTGAAGCATGCTATTCTATTAAAGCTCTAAAATATGTGTACAAATATATGTACAAAGGCCATGATCGTATTAATATCTCAGTTGTACCAGCTGAAATTGTGAAAGAAATCGATGAAATTTCTGCTTATCAATCTACTAGATGGATATCTCCACTTGAAGCAATATGGAGGATTTTTTCATTCAATTTAGCAGAAATTTATCGAACTGTTTATTCTTTACAACTTCATCTTATAAATAATCAACAAGTGCGATATGACGACAAATATGATTAAACTACTATAATTGAGAATGAAAATAAAAGACGAACAACGTTAACAAATTTTTTTAGAGTAAAAGCACAAATGAATTTGCTCGTACATTATGGTACCGAGATTCCCAACACATTTTGTTTGGAATTCAGCTAAGAAGATTTTGACTTCTAGAAAGAAACATATTGTCATAGGCCGATTTGAAAACGATATTTTCTACGTGTACTTCTCAATCATATTCAAGGTCCAACATCATTCCATCATTTACGAACTTTAAATGGAGTAACTGTAAGTACATATCGAGAAGCAACACTGTTACATGGTTTGTTAAGCGGAGAAAATCATTATGAAGAATGTCTATCTGAAGCTATTGCTTATAAAATGCCTACTTCTTTAAGACGTCTATTCGCTACACTTCTTATACTCTGCAACCATGATCATCTAAAGCTATTATGGAATAAATTTAAGGTTTATATGACTAACGATTATATACATGAAAATAAACCTCCGGACGTTGCTGAATTACTGGGTTTGGAAAACACAAGTTCTATTCTACAATAATTGGGTAAAAACATTAATGATTATGAGATAGTGCCATTCACTGTTAATATAAATGAAAATGAAAGGTTGAAAAGAATGGTTGCAGAGGAGATAACGAATTTGGATATTGAAGGGGGTTACGCTTGTTTAGTAAGGTTAAATAATCGTCAACAAATTACATACGACACGATAATGGAAAACGTGAATTCCAATTAAAGTGCAGTTTATTTCATCGATGGTCCATGAGGAACAAGTAAAATTTTTTTTTTTACATAAAGCACTCTTAACTGCTGTGGGGTCCCAAAATTTAATTACTTTGGCTACTGCGTCGTCTAGAGTATCTGCATCTCTTTTACCAGGAGGTTGAACAGCTCATTCTCCTTTGAAAATAGTCGAACAAGTAAGTTGTTTTGTTAGTAAACAACCAGCTTAAGGAACTTTGTTAAAAATGTCTAAGTTAACACTCTAGGATGAAGCACCTATTGTAAATTGTTGTGCCATTGAAACTGTTGATAAAATGCTAAAAGATATTACTGATTGTGATTTCCTTTTGGTGGGAAAGTAGTAGTTTTAGGAGGAGATTTCCAACGATTTTACCAGTAGTACCAAGGGGAAAAAAGATGACATCATGAAAGCTAGCTTAATATTCTCTGACATATGGCCTTTATATCCACACATGCCTTTGGTTGAGAACATGAGAGTGAAATTCGATCCTGCATTTTGTGTACTTGCTTAGAATTGGAAATGGAATAGAGCAATAACATAATTGTGATTGCATTAAACTTCCAAAGGATATATTTGTACCATTTGAAGATGAGATTATATCTCTAAAAAATTTAATAAATCATGTTTCCCAGAATATAGAAGCATGTGTTGATAATTTACAGACAATGTCAAACCGAGTCATTCTTATGCCTCGTAATGAATGTGTTGATCATATTAACAAAGTTTTACTTGATCAAATTCCTGGTCAAATGTACACATATTATAGCTTTGATGAAGCAATTGACAAATCCGAATAGAGCTTACAAGAAGATTTCTTGAATACTTTGATCCTAAATGGAATTTCACCACATAATTGAAGTTTAAGATCAACTGTCCTGTAATGTTATTGCGGAATATCAATCCAGCTTAGGGATTATGTAATGGGACGCGCCTTACGTGTATGAAATTTGATAAAAATGTAATTATTGCTGAAATTACAGTCGGTGAGTATTGTGGAAAACTTTTTTTTTTTTACCGAGAATCCCTTTTGTACATTGAAAAGTGATCAATCTTCAATTCCATTTAAAAGAACTCAATTTCCAATGAAGCCATGCTTTGCAATGATAATAAACAAGGCACAATGTCAAACACTTGAATTTGTTGGCTTGTATCTACCTAAATCATTTTTTTGTCACGGTCAACTTTATGTAGCATTGTCAAAAGCTAAAACAAGTAAATGTTTAAAAGTTTTACTCAAACCATCAAGCAGTGGAAGTATGCATAGTAGATGTACTAAAAATGTAGTGTACAAAAAAATTCTTTCATTCATACATGTTTAGAAGTATAAATATTTTGTAAGTATTTTTCCCACACATCTTATCCACTATTTTGGAACATGAATATTGTACAAATTTATTTACATGACATTTCACAAGTTACTGAATAGCTGACATATGGTAATATATATTTTTTTGTAATTTTCCTTCCTATGTTTATTTATGTGTGTGTCTCTTCATTTAGATTTTTCTTCCAATTGTCAGTTAAGAGTCTTTCATTTCAGATGACATAGATTTTGTTTTGTTATATGAATTTGTTATTTTTCTTTTGCTTTGCCCTCTCTTCATGAATACAAAAGGGAAAATAAAATTAACTTGTTCAACTCAAATGGAATAACTGCACAACAGTCGAGAACACTTTCCCAGAGATGGTCTCCGCACTGCGCGGAGTGAATACTTCGTGAGAAAGACTCCACGCAGAGCGGAGTGAAAGCTCTGTAGTGACTCCGCGTTGTGCGGACTATTCACTCCGTGCGGAGTGAAAATTTATTTTACATTTTTTAGATTACTGATTTATTTCTTATTATTTTTGCCAAAAAAAAATAAACATTTCATTATTCCACTTTGCTTACATTTTATACAAATTAAATACAATTTCACTTATTTTTATTTTAATTCAAAAACATTGATACAAATTACAAAAGCTCGTATTCATTTACAAATTAATTTAATTCTAGAAAACATTCAATTCTATAATATAAAAAAACACAACTTCATTACATACATATAAAAAAAAAAAAGATCATCCCCACTTAAAAACACAACTTCATTCCATATATATCGTTCTCGTTTTATAAATTTACACATATTTAATATTTTTTAACAAATATTTCTAAATATTTCTTCCACTACCGAGTGCTAAATATTTAACTTCTAATTTATTTATTGTTAGATATTTTCTAAAACATGCTAACTTCCCATATATATTTTTAAACTGACATGTGGCTACAATCTCATTCATCATAATTAAACCTTGTAACTTACTAATAATTTAATATACAACTGTAATTAATTTGTTCATTAGCCTTATTATTAACTTCAATAATATTTTTTAATTCAATTACCCTGATCTTCTTCTCATTTTAATTTACATAACTTCAATACACACACCCACATATAAATCCAAATATTACTTCACTAACTTATAAAGTCTTCATCATAACATATTCGAGTTAAATAAATTATAAATTCTCATTCCGGTTATCATTTATTTCTTTTGTGAAAAATTCATTTTCACCAACCCATTCTTCATTTCATAATATCATAGCAGCATATTTTTTCTTAACTATCAATGCATTTTAAACACACCATAAAAATACAAAAAAAAAATTGAATTTCTCTTTTATTTGCAAAATTTCAATTTCCTTTCATTTTCATTTGTCTAAACTATAGAATTAAACTATGTTGAACCATGCCTCCATCTATTTTAAACATATTAACAAAACAAAAATTAGTAATACATTTTTGAAATTACTAATTTATTTTTTATTTCTATAGCAGAGAATTAAACATTTCGTCATTTCACTTGATTAAACTTAGGTTGTAACTTTTACTTATATTTTAAACAAACTAAATACAATTTTCAGTTATTAATAATCTAATTCAAAAACGCTGAAAAAAATTTACAAAAACTCACATTTATTTACAAATCATATTAATTGTAGAAAACATTCAATTCTGTTACATATTAATATTTACAATGTTTATATTTTAATTTACGATATAAGAAAAAAAAAAAAAGAAGAAGAAGAAGTCCATCCCCACTAATAAAAACTTTGTTCCATACATATAATTCTTGACATATAAATTTATAGATATTTAATATTTAATACCAAATATCTTCAACCAAATAATAATAGTAAATATGTTTTCAACTTCTTGATCACATGTTAGTACTAGATATTTAACTTTATCTATATTTATAAAATACTAGATATTTTCTACGACATGCTAGCTTTCCTTCACACTAAAGATATTTTTAAACTAACACGTGGCTATTAATATTTTTCATTTACCACAATTAAACCTCATAATTTGTTTTTAAACACTCCATAAGAATACAAAAAAAAAAAAAAAATTACAATTTCTCTTTTATTTTTAAAATTACCAGCTCCTTGTACTTTTGTTTTTCTTAACTAAAAACTAAACATTTCACTACGTTCAAACTTGCCTTCATCTATTTTAAACATATAAAACACATAAATAATTGTAAATTCCATTGTTTTAATTAATTTTCTACTTGCAACTTTAAAATATTTTAAACAAAATAATAACATTTGAAAGAGAGTAAATACAATTTCAATTATCACTAATTTAGTTTTTTTTGTTTTATTCAATGTAGACAGTAACAAAACAAGTAACTATTATGCCATATTAGCATTTCTAACTTTATCCCGTCTACATTGAAATAACTTTTATAAGTATTCTAACTATATACTTCAAATCGAATTGAACAATCAAAAGCTTGCTCTATAAATAGCTAACCTCAATACTTCATTTTTCACATCTGCAACCATAAAAACGTATTACAATTACCACTTTCACTTGCCAAAACTTCTCTTATTTCAATTTCCTACTTGTAATTTCTTACATCTCAATTATATAACATTTTTCTTCATCTCTTACTTTAACAACGAGTTATAATTTAATATTCATATATAACCACACTATATTTCTTGCAAGTTACATATATCAATCAATGGCTGCAACTTACAAATTTATCCCACAAATTACTACATCAGAGACAAACTGGTCAGCAAAGCTTATTGTTGTAAGAAAACAAGCACCCAAAACTGCATGTAACTCTATAGCTCGATATCAAAATCTCACCTTCATGGATTTGCAGGTAACTACATATGGGGATTTCCCCAACTTTTAATGTACTATACATTATCTATTCACTTGTTCAGCTTATTTTAGCTTTCAAAAGAGTAACAAAGTTACAACTACAATGTATGATGCTAATACTACAACCTTTAGTGACCAGTTAACACTCGAAAAGACATACATAATCTCAAATGCAATTGTTAAAGAAAACAGAAGTGAATTTAAAATTGCACCTAAAAAAAAGATTTGGAGTATGAAAAAAAGATTTGGAGTATAACAGAAAGAATAAAGGTTGAAGAGCTCAACGAAAATCACTTGGATTTCTTGTTTTCTAAATATGAGCTCACACAATTCCATGCACTAGAACATCATAAGGACAACAAGACAAACATAAGTAAGAATTCTACCATATAAACTGTAAACACGGTATTTTCACGTAATGTTTCATAACACTTAATACATGCAAAATACATGACATCTAGATTTTTTGTTCTCCGTGCAGATGTCATTGGCGTTGCTATAGAAGTTCGACAAAAAAAAGATTATCCAGACTCATTTTGGTACCCAATTCAGTCTTCAAGATGTCGTATTGATAGATAAAAATTTTCGGACGGTGATATTAACTCTATGAGACACTTTCGTTGAAAGAGAATGCATAACCATTCTTCAAAACCTACCAACAAAGCCTATGGTATGGGCTACAAATCCTAAAGCTTATTCTTTCAATGGTAACTGCAACTTCAACATACACTTTCGTTTCAATTAATATAAACAAAAATAAAAAAATAAACATAAGAATTATTATTGTCTTCCTTTTACAGGCATCACACTTTCTACTAAAACGAATAACAATATTTTCATTAACGCTAAGTCATTAGCTGTGGTACACTACAAAGAATGATATTAAAACATATTGAAAACATTTTTTTTACGTTTCCCTCTTTCCGCTAAAATACAATGGAATACTATATTTTATGTTCTATGTATAATTGAGTAATTGTTTTCACATGGTGTTAACAAATAACGAAAGCCTTGACCAATTTATGGACGGGAACTCATTGATTCCTGTAAACCTACCAAAGCTTTCGCCCCCCTACAGACAACAAATTCACATCAATTTCCGAATTACTAGCTAACATATACTTTTTCCGCTTGCCTATATTCACAATTTAATCACACATTTTTGCAACAGGAAAAAAATTTATTGGATTAAATACGGTTGGACAATTATTACGCCACCATGGGTTTTGGTATATGTCTGGCACCAACTGTAAGAAAACTTCAACTGTAAATTTAGGATAAATTCATAAATGTCGCTTTTGTAAATACGAGCATGCAAATGCTGAACCCTGGTAAATCATATAGTTAAACATATATTTACATATCCTCAAATTTTAATATCGTTTAAACAATAGAATATAATTAATTCAAATTAATTTTATATCTAGAACTAATGCTTTTGTTCGATTGGAAGACACAACTAGACAGTTAGATGCAAGCATCATTGGTCAGACAACAGAAACCTTACTGGAAACCAACGCCAGTGCAACAATGGAACACCTCCAACATGTAAATCCTACACAATACCAATTTTTAGGAATACTTATTCAAACACACAAATATACTAACGCGATACAATACAACTGTCACAGTATTCAGATACAGTGGTAAACAACCTTAGTCAAACCAATAGCAAAACATAATTGATGTTTTATCTTAAAATCGGTCAAAAAATCCGGATCCACCGAGTACCGTTACAAAATTATTTTTGTCTTCAACCCTGCACCATCAATTGCTAATGCTAATTCCTCATAAACAATGGCTGAAGTAGATCCTTTAGCTATGAGCAGTCATAATTCATCAACTGAAATAAACTTCAATGCTAACGAAACAAATAGAAAAGGCAAACACAAGTTACCTGCATCTTCTGCAAAAAAAACCTCTCTTCCAGGCACCAGTTGAAAATACCGAAACAAAATTGAACAAGAAAAAAAAGAATTATAAAGCTTCTATTGACGCCGCCAATGTTCCGACTTTGGGAAAACAACATGAATGATGAAACGTCTATATTTATTTTGTACCATAGGCAGTTGTATAGTACATCTTTTTTTATACGTTTTAGAAAACATCCTCAAGTAAAACTACATCAAACAACGATGTTTTTTTTTTTTTTTTGGGAAATCAATAGGGTGCTATAAATATTTTGGATCTGATATCCAAATACAACTGCTTGTATATCGTACTAATCATATATGAAACTTTTTTTCCCTCTTATTAAATAATTTTCGATTACTCACTATTTAATCTATCTTTTATTTATCATTCGTCCTTAATTTTCTACTTATTTAAAGATGCGATGATTTAAACTCTTTTATTATTTTATATATTTCACTCGTGTCCTCAATAGATTACCCTCTCTCACGAAAATCAAACTACCAATGTATATAAAATAATTTCTAAACAATTCACTGTCCATGTACCCAATTTTACACTACCAAATTATAATATTAATTTTTTTATTTTAAAAAAATATTAAATAACTTTAAAATGTCTAATATATTTGAGTGTATAAATAGTTAACATTGACATCTGTCATTGTAATTTATATATTACCAGTATATATAATTTTGAAAATACTACTTCTCCAATTTATTTATTACATCATGAATTTTATTTAAGTGCATATTTTTTAAATAAATAAATAAGACAATAATAATCATATTATTATTCATCGTACTATACTTAAAAATTATGTTTTTCCAATTTTTTTTAATTGCATTTAGGCAGCAATATAGTAGTTAAACAATGACTACAAAATTCAAAACATAAAACAATCACAGAATTTTATTTTATTTTCAACTGATCAGTTGAATTTAAACTTGAATCTAGTGGAGTTGTGTGATTATCAATTTTGTACCTGCATTTGTAATATTTTATAAAACTAAACAAACGGAAATTATATTTGATAATTAATGTAAAATCATTTTTAATTAAATAAATATTTAAAACTTTATTATATTAATAAAATATATAACCATTTACAATACACCACCTTCACCACACAATTTTATCCCTCATTTCAATTTTTACCTTTCTCTGCAACACACCACTACCACCACCACCTACCTCACCTTTGCCTGTACATATGTGCGCAGTAGCACAGATCTAATGTTGGTGTATGCACTGTACGGACATTTTTTTTTTAGAAATACACAATATTCTAATTACAACAAACGTCATTGAATTTTATTCATTATCGCACTTATATTCTTAACTGTTTTCTTCATCACATTCTTATTTTTAACATTTAATTGATTAGAAAATCATGTCCTTAATCATGGTTTTAGTCCAAAAATATTGTTACCATACTTTTTAAATGAGGATCAAATATTCAATCGTATTTTTATTTATTCTGTTTATTTAAAAATACAAGTGAATCCAAGTGACTTGTCTGAAATTGTGTTATTTTTTTTATTACTGAAATTTACAGCTTTCTCAATTACACATAGAGAACATAAATTTTAACAATATTATGAATATACCTCTTTATTTTCCAAATTTAAGTTTTTCATGTTTATTCATCTAATTTTTAATAAATAGTCTGATTTTTATATATAAAAGAACTGTAATGGTAAGATATTAACATATGTTTAAATTACATGTTTTGTAACCATAGGTTATTCCAATTATTTTATTACTTAATGTCTCATCTCTTTTATCTGTAATTTTGACTTTTTGCTCCTATACAGCTTCAATTTTTCATCAAGACAAAATGTACATTTCTCATACTATGCATTAAAATTCATGAATTTATTGACTACAAAAATACCTATAATTATTAAAGCTTATAGTATTATTATTGATCTATTTTTAATGTTATACATTTTGCTCAGTTTCCATAATTAGAAATTTTTTGTCAAATACTTACAATGTATGGACCTATTCTGAAGGGTAGTTCATCACAAGTACTATTTGTAACTTTATACTGCAACTTTTAACTTCCTTAACTTCAACTTCAAAAATTCAAATGACAGTGCAATTCTGATTTTTTACTCTCCAGTGTTATTTTCTGTTGACTAACTAAACAAAACAAGTCACCCTTCTTTTTGTAATGACCTGTAAAGATCACAATGGTTTTACATAAATAAAAAAACTACTCTAATATTTGTGACGCATGTTAAATGAGAAAAAAGGCTTCAAGATCACTCTTTATGAGTTCCGTGTCTTCATTTTCCATATGTTTTTTTGTAGTTTCATTTCATAATTACGATTCCAAAAGATAATTTTCTTCTCACTTACATACTGTTTGGTATGTTGTTAAGGCTGTAAAATTATATTATGATGATTAAACAATGAAAATAGTTCATGCAGTACTTAATGAATCCTAATGCACTAATTTTCATTCCGATTAAATTTTTCCAAACATATATTATTTGTTGTTTCTTACATTGAATATGTTTTTATATTTTTTTTTGGTAACTCCAGCTTTCTTTTATTAGTTATTTGTGCAGATGTCTTTGGAATATATATTATCTCCAAATCAATAGTTTTCTGCCACGATAACTCAATATCCAAATTATTAGTATCTTAACGATTTCGTAGAGCTTATCAGTGCAGATAACCAAGCATCTTTATTGTGTAGTAATTTTCACGAATTTATAATGCGACTCGTCAATTGTGGCAAAGAAAATAAAATTCGGGTAAAATTAGATAACTATTTGGCCCGCTTCAGTATGCGAGAGTTTTGTCTCATCACCGTCTTACCTTGCCACGAAATATCTATGAATCTTGACTTCAACAATGATCGACTTCGAAATCAATATTTTAATGGTATGAAAAGAATCAGTATGCGAATGATTTTAGAAGCATTTCATATATGTGAAGATCAAGAAGATAAATTTAAAATCGGACTGTTTATGTTAGTAGAATGTGTTCTAAAACCTATTGGAAGATATATTGAGAACGCTGGGCATGGTTGAACACCGTCACGACTTTCTTCAGTATCCATGAGACCATAAAGCGTATTTTGTTTTATTAAACTCAGTGCGAGAACCGCAATTGGAACGAGTACAGAGAATGCAACAGAATGAACAAAATGAATGTAAATATTCATTACATGGATATCCACTTGCATTTCAGGTACTTTTCTCCTATTCTTTTATTACTCATCTATCTATACATAGTTTACTTTAATTGTATAAATCGTATATATCTAATATTTATTTTCAATTATCTTTCAGTACTGGATATACAAAACATTTCCACAAATTGGCCTAAAATTTGGACGCTGTAGACATAAAACATTACAATGTCCAAGAATGTGGAAGCCAAACACAATAATATTGGAGAAAATAGTTAAACAATTCTTAACTACATAAGAGGTAATTTAACTATTTACTTATATTCCTTTATTACATTACATTGTTCATTTAATTATATTATTTTGTTCTTTCCCAAAAAAATTCATAATAGATCATTGAAATATTTCATTACAATTATAGATTGAAGTATTTGCGGTATTAAAGCCTACAAAGGAAGAATTGCAGATACTATGGTACGCAACTCTTTCATTGCCACATGCCAACTACCATAATATACTAGATGGCATTGTAACTGAGAAATTGAACAATGTAGCCCCACAAATCCTAGAGAACACTGATAACATGCCGACTAGTTCTGGCACTTCAAGGACATCAGGTTTAGTTAGAGTTGGACCCAGTTCTACTCTTATTGGCTCCAATTATGTAACTAGGGAAGAAATGGAACAGATGCTGAACATATATATGTAGCATATAGTATCAGATGTCTCGGTTTGTGCGACAACTTAAAAACAAATGTGTTGAAGAATCCATTTGACAAGAAAGCCACTACCAAGCAATTCTTCAGAATAAAAAAGAATCATTTGAACAACATAAGTGGCAATAGGACTACTACCAACACATGAAATCTAGCATGCAGCCTATGGATATTTCAGGTTTGTAAGATACTTTGTTTAGCGCACGCATTTCTGAAGAATCGGGAAGACAAGAAATCCAATAACAAACGTTTCCTGACAACCAAAAATAGTTCTTCCAACAATAGAAACAATGGCAGAAAGAACACTACCAGGGTATGTAATCTACATGCAACATTATGTAGATACCAATTTGAGTTCAATACGATCTTAAATTGATGAACAAAATAGCAATATACCGAACAAATTATGTGACTAAGAATCAAACATGGAAGCTATTATAGGTTCCCTTCAGTAAGATGTTCCTGTCCATAGGAGCCCTGTTCTAAAGCATGCATCAACATCTCAACAAATTGAATATGTTATAAAATTGACAAAAGAAAGAAAAGCTAAAGGAAAAAAGATACAATCTTCAACACCATCGACAGATTATTCTTTAGAAGACTATACTATAGACTTATACGCAACAATTAGAGATTGGGTTATAAAAAATATATCAAGGTAACCAATCTAATTCTACTTCATTAGCTTAAATATTATAATTATAATTTCATTTATTTCAAACTGAATGAAATTATGTTATACAGTGCATATTGGGATAATGGAACTAACAAACGCAAGATATGAATATTATGGTCAGTAAAATTTAGTCATCATAATACATTTGATTCCATAGTTAATTTATTTACTTTATATCTATTTATTCTATTAGAGTCTTGATCTGGAGTTAAAATTGTTAAGGCGGCTCATTAACGATGATTCCACCCGTATTTCAAAAGAATATGCAATTCTAGATTTCAAATATGAAAACGAGTATACTCGTCAAATGATGTTGCAAGTAGACATACGAGAAATGAGTGTCAGTACAAATTTAATGGATTTAACCATTTTACGAGAGTACGTAAATGACAATTTTGCCAATAGTTGATCGTTCGTTGATAAGATGCAAGTATCTATTAATTCCATGTTCGTATCCAGGTAACACTTGGTATCTCTTTCTCGTAAATATCCCCGAATGGAAATTTTAAATATACGCCTGTAGCCAAAATGTCCATACGGCACAACAAGTCAGGGAACCTTCAAACGCAGTGTTCGATTTAACTCAAGCATTGTTAATGTTTTCAGAATTTTCTACCTACCTACAAGATATAAGGAAAAATAGAAACATATTAATGGAGTTAGACATCATACCATATCTACCTTGTACAAATAATGAGTGAGTATTTAAACTATTTACTATAATATTTCGTTCTCTATTTAATTTAATTGTACATTTATGATATTAATTTAATCTAACGTAAAACTATTTCTTCCGTAGGCCAAACTGTGGAATTTTTTTGCTCAAATACATAAAATGCTTCATTTTAGGATATCCAATAGAATTAGTTTCTATAGATAAGATGACTTTATACTGACGAAAGATTGCAGTTGATATTTGGTTTAATGAATACTTTCTACATCATCGTTGATCCTGATACTAATGGATAATCATATTTGTGCAAAAAAAATTGATGACATACGATTCATACTGTGTTGAAGGAAATCCTATACTTGCAAACACAAAAACAGATGTACATATAAATCAATTATCCTTCATATTTATGCACATGTGAAATGTCCACCTTTAGAACTACATTTCCAACTTCTTCAAATTCTATTATAGAGAGAGAAATCCTTCAAAAGGTTTGCTATTCTTTTCTTAAGGGTTCTCTTACTGCAGTTTTTTTCTAAGTTTTTTGAAATTTACAAAGAAATAAAGATTTTATAGGTTTTTTAATTTGACTTCCGGCGGGTTATTGTTTGGGTCGGGTTCTTCTGTGTTTATTTTAGAGAGGATGGAGTGGCTACCGTCGATGATTGTGTTCGACCCGATGGGCAACCGACGATAAATTGGGGTTCGGAGAGAGAAGTTGTCATTTGCGGGGTGTTTTGGTAATGAAAGTGATAGATTGTGGGTTGCCGATGCTAAGGCAGTAGCTTGGGTTTTGGGATTTATGAAGAATTTTTGAGTTATTTTTTGGATGGGATTTGGATAATTTCCACGTATTTAATAGAGAATGAGATTGTTAAATATAGTAAGAATTATGGCAAATGGAGCATATCTCTTGTTGTTTATCTCTCTCGCTCACTTTTTATTAGTTCTTTGATTTGTGCAATTCCAAGGCTCTTTTTTTACTTGTTAGCCTAAAAGTGGAGTTTCAACACCTTTATCAAAATTCGTTGGAACAATGTTTACAATTTAGCTAGCCTAAGTAGTGTTTCTTTTAGCCTGGAGAAATGATGGATTTTGCATATGAGACTTATTTTAGAGATGAAAATTAGTTTTAGGTTAATATCTCGTATTCTTGATTAATTTTCTTGCGATACTTATTAGTTTCAAGTTAAGATATTGGTCAGCCAAACATAAGCTTACTATACGGTGGAATAGATAATTTGAGCTCATTATTAAATACAATGCAAAATCATTAAATACGAAGACTATTTTCAACAGAAGTGCACAGTTAAACTATAAACCAGCACCTAACTCGTGCCTTTGACAGTCATACATTTGAGCAATCTAAGTTAAATTTGTGTCATCTTATTGTTTCTCATTTTGAATTTCTAAGTGACAGCAAAATTCACGTTAGTTTTAAGTTCAGCTTCACTTGCAATAATTACTCTTAATTGAAGGTATTTGTAAGTTTCAAGCATTGAAATTTGAAGTAATTTTGCATGGTTTACACTTTTATAATTATGTTGTATTATTTGATTTTTCATGTTTGGGCAGCAAGTTAACTTGGCATATACCAGTGGTCAGCGGGAGGACACATTAAGTAAATCCATTGATTCATGTTTTTCATACTTTGAGTTTTTTAGGTGCTTTTATGCCTCATTTGAAGTTGTATGGATTTTAATTGAATTTTCCCATTTAGTTTTTACATTTTTTCCCATTTATCTTATTGCTTAAGAGTTTGATTTCTTTGCATTGAAAAAAAAAAAAAAAAAACATAGATGCCTTGAAGAAGTTTTACAATGTTTTCAATGCACACGGGATGCCTTGAGCACAGATGAAGTTCAAAAACGATTGGAGTTATTTGAGTACTATAAACTTGAAGAGAAAAATGTAAGAGTTGCAACCCCTCCCCACGCCTACCCGCCTGCCTCTTTATCATCGTCTCGTTTTCTATACCTTGATCTTTCCTATCTATATTGTAATGTCTGTAGGAAAGCAAATTTCCCTACTTAGCAAAATTTGTCAACTCTCGCTGAAAGGTAAAATATATTGTTGTTCAAACATAACTCGTTGAAATTTAATTTGTTTTGGTAATTTCCATTTCTCTAATATATGTGTGCATGTTATTTTGTTTTTTCTGCTGAGAAGTCTAACGGCTCAATATGAAGGTTAGATTTATTAATCTTTAAACACAAATCTCGTTTCCTAATCTATCTTCCGTTCGTACTTGTTTTTTTTTTTTTTTTTT
>CAIGRP010030031.1:54006-76704 GCA_903798385.1 Fraxinus cuspidata
TTTTTTTTTTTTTTTTTTGCTAATTTTATGTTGTGAAGTTTAAAGAAAGTAAGATCTACTGTAAAACGTCAATCTTCGCCGGAATGACTATGAGAAGGAAGAAGATGAATATAACAAAGAAGAAGGACCCATCGCAGTCATCCACTTCTGTTGGTCGAAAGGTAAAACCATTTTTCTTTTGGACGAAGGCATTTTAAATCATAAATCGATAAATATATTCTAGGTTTTTTAATCTTTAATTTTTGGCTATAGGTATCGTTCTTGTGTTGGGAAACTTTAATTGAAAATCAAATTGATAAACAGATCAAAATTATAAGAACAAACAATGGTCTGAAATTTTGTAATTCTGAATTTAATCAACTTTGTAGAGATGATGGGATTCTCAGGCATAAAATTGTACCTTATACCCCTCAACAAAATAGAGTTGTTGAGAGAATGAATATGACTATTTTGAATAAGGTTAGATGCATAATGATTAATTTATTAGTTCCTAAAGTTCTTTGGGGTGAGGCTGTTATGACCGCTGTGTATATTGTGAATAGGACTCCAACTAGTGCTTAGTTGTAAGACACCTGAAGAGGTATGGTCAGAAAAATTATATGATTATACTATCTTGAAAACCTTTGGGTATGCTACATATTCTCACCAAAGTTTAGGCAAATTGGAGCCTAGGTCCGAACAATTTGTTTTCATGGAATATCCTGAAAAAGTTAAATGATATAGACTTTGGGCTAGAAAAGAGAAGGGTTTTAAGACGAGAACTAGTAGGAATGTGATTTTCAATGAAGCTGATATGCCCTGTTTGAGTAAAAATGTCTTAAGTGATGTTCCTGAGAGTGAAAATGAGGAGGAGACTATAATGCTAGTGAAATTAGGCTACTCTCCAGAACTTATTGATGAGGAACAAGTTGAAAATGGAGGTAGTAAGGAGAGTGATGGTGTGACTGGTTCACAAGAACCTATTGAAGCCAGTTGCCATGACTCTGTGAGTGAATTAGATGATCCTTAGAGTGATTATCAACTTGTTTGGGATAGAACTAAGAGGGAAATAAGGGAACCTGTTAGGATGAGTGACTATAGATCATTTGCTATTTTGTTTTTATCAAGATTTAGCTTTTAAATAGTCCAAATCTTATGAAAAGGCTTTAAGTTGTCAACAGTCAAATGAGTGGTTGAGAGCTATGAAAGAAGAAATGAAGTTTCTATTGAAAAATAATACTTGGAAGTTAGAAAGGGGTTTACACAAAAACCCGGTATTGATTACAATGAAATTTTCTCTCCCGTTGTTTAATACACTACTATAAGAGTCATGCTTACTTTGGTTGTTCAATGATTTAGAACTTGAACAAATGGATGTTAAAACTACTTTCTTGTATGGTGACTTGATGAAACGATTTATATGGTTCAGCCACAAGGTTTCATTGATTCTAAAATACCTAATCATGTTTGTCGTTTAAATATTAAAAGAAATTATAGTAGTTCTATGATTGTTTATCTTCTTTTGTATGTTGTTAATATTTTATTGGTTGGACATAATATGAGTGATATAAATTACATTAAAAAGGATTTAAGTACTGAATTTGAAATGAAAGACTTAGGTCATACTAGGAGAATCATAGGAATATTAAAAGAAATAAATCACAACAATTTCTTTTTTTAGCACAATCTGGTTATGTGAAAAATGTGTTATCCAAGTTTGCTATGCATAATTCTAAATATGTTACTTTGTCACTTGCTCGTCATTTTAAGTTGAGCAAAGAACAATGTCCACATGATGAATCTAATATCAAAAACATGCAAAAAAAGTGCATTATACTAATGTTGTTAGATCTTTAATGTATACTATGTTGTGTATTAGACCTGATGTTGCACATGATATTAGTATTTCGAGTAGGTTTATGGCAAACCCGGGTCGACAACATTGGATTGCTTTAAAATGTCTTTTAAGATACTTGAAATGTTCTGCTCATTTAGGTTTATATTTTAAATTTTGTAAAGAGAAAGTTGTATTAAGAGGATATATGGATTCTGATTATACTAGTAATAAGAATAATAGAAAATCAATAACTGCATATGCGTTTACTTTGTGTAATACTTCCATAAGTTGGAAGTCTCAATTGCAGTCTATTGTGGCCTTATCTATTACAGAAGCTGAATGTGTAGCTGCTACTGATGCTATTAAGGAGTCATTATGGCTTAAAGGCTTATTGTGTGAATTAAATGAATTGCATAATCATGTTGTTGTTTATTCTGATAGTCAAAGTCCTATTTATTTGTATAAAAACTCGGGTTTTTATTAAAGAACTAAACACGGATATTATGATGCATTTCATTAGAGATATAATTCAAAAAGAGTCCATAATTCTCGAAAATGTTTCTATACAATTTAATCAAGCTGATATGGGAATAAAGGTATTTCATTTCAACAAATTTAAATCATGTTTATAAATTATAAGAATGGATACTATGTAAACTTTGTGTTTCTGCGGGACTGATTTCCCGGATGCTAATGATGACGAAACTGATGTGTTTGGCTTGTTTATACCTTGGCATCAAGGGGAGATTTGATAGGCTGTGGTGCCATTTATTTGATAAATTCATCTGGTACATTGGGCAATGATGAAACTGAGCTAAGCCCATTTGTTGGAATTAGTTTTTTAGCCATTATCCAATAACACAATGAACTGCCCCAATACCCGACCCAATAAGACGGACACGTGTGCTGCTTTGGACCATTGATCTTCAGCTGAATCTACGGTGATGGATTTGTGTATTTAAGGGGGATTGAACAATTGCTTTATTTACATTATTCATTCTGCTTTCTTTGTGCGAAGCTTCTGGGTTTTGTATGTGTTTCGTCTCTTCAGTCCCTCTTTTGATTCTTCGTGTATAGATCAAAACTTCTGGTTTTGTTCATAAATCTTTGTGATTTAGTTCTTAGTGAGTCTTTGGTTGAGGGTTTTGAGTTGTTAGATCAGTTGTTTGATCTTGATTCCATCGAGTAGCTGTTGTGTTCAATTCTTTGGGGTTTTGAGTCTTTGTGATCGTTTCGTTTGTACCAAAGGGTACATTATTTATTCTGAGCTCTATGTGATAAATCGATCTTATGGTGTTAATGAACTTTAGGTGTTCTCTGTGTTTGTGAGATCTTCTGCTTCCGTTATGTTTTGGCTCTACAAAAAGTAACCCTTTAATAAAAAATGGAGAACAGAACAAAGGCTATATATATGATGTTTTGATCATATAATCAAATGTTCATTTTCAAAAACATTTTATAAGAACAATATCGCTATCAAGTAATAACCTAACATCAAAATATAACATTTTTATGCTGACGTACCATGCACAATTTCTATGAAATTTAAGAAAAATCTCAGAATAATGTGAAATGAGTGAAATGCACGCTTACGACTAGTAGATATAAATGAGAGCTACTATCGAATTTTAATGGTTGCACAATATTCCTTTTTAATATCTTTTTATTGGTGCTAAATCCCTTCAGATTGTCGCTACTTTTCCTTTTCTTTTTCTTTTTTTTGATCATGTACTGTAAAATGATGAAGCTGCAATTTGCTCGAGCATAAGAAAAAGAAAGGATTGGAACTAGAATTTTTCTTAATAAATACTCTTCCATTAAGACAAGAAGATCGATTGATACAATGATTAAATAAACAACCTTTCCCCTCAAACAAAGTTACTCTACTGCCACAGTCAAGGCTATCCTTATTTATGACAGCATTATTTTCACATCTCTAGCATCCTTCATATGCTGCATGTAACATAGTCAAAACAAGAAAAATCAGCATATGATTGGTGAAAAGTAGAAATATAAATTCATTTTTGTGCATGTGTCAGCTACGAAAACGAAACTTATAAGTTCCGTGAAGGGATCTGGTCGAAAATTTCATCAGTTTGGAAAGAATTATACCGATCACAGTCAACGTTGGGGTTGATTGTTACTTTAATGTTGACTTTACAGAGGTCGGGGAGTTTCTGAGCTTTTTCCAAGTTCACAGGAAAAGACTTTGCAGTCTCTTTAAAACACTCACAAATGGCCTTACGATCCGGCGGCGACGCCATGGCTATCTTGTCCAGCTCCTGTACGGCGGTGCAGCATGCAACGCTTGGTGTTGTATCGCCACTCAGCAAATATGTTTCACATGGAACCACTTTTGACACCGCGTCGTTGCACTGAATCACCCCATTGGCAAGGTGGCTAGCAGCCACAGCCAAGAACACCACCGCTACAAACCACTGCATCATTGGTTTCATCATTAATTAGTGAATACTGATTATAAAAGAGAGAAATGGAGAAGCAGCTTCGTATATGTGTGAAATGTGTAGGTTGTGAACCCTATTTATAGTGGAAAATTAGGTGACAGTAATTAATAGGGGTCGATTAGCCGAGGCACCTGGCTTTGCAAAATGCATGTTGGGACAAAATGGTTCTTATCTCTAACCAGAATTTAGGTAAAATTTTGTTGGATATTTATACCTTGGTAATAACAAAAATTGTTTTTTATTACCAGAAAAAAATAGACATTAATGTATGTAGTATTTAATAAGCGGTTGCCTGCCTTTTTTTAGTTTGTAGTTGGTCAGTACATGGCCTTAAATATATAGGTCTTGTTTGTTTCGAATTAATATCAAATTTTAATCTAAGTCAAACTTAAACAATCAATATTACTCACATCTTTCATGAATCACATCTTTCATGGTCCCACAACTTTTCAACCACACATTTCAAAAACTTCTATCACAATCTACTAAAAATCAAATTCCAAACACCACATAATCAGAACGTTGAGCGCACCTTGCTAAACGAGGCCATAGAATTAAAAGGGATACAAGAATATAGATTATATAAAGGGCATAGAATTAAAGTAAATTATAATGTATTATTCTAGTACGAGTTTAGTGCTCAGTCGTGTAAAAAACGTACAACTATTGAGAAATAAAAAAAAATATGATAATATTTTTGCTTGTAAGAAATTTTTGAATATTGTTGACCCTAAAAAGATGATCAATAAATTTTTCTCACGTAACTTGGTTTTTTCTCTCTTAAATTCACTGTTATGTTATTTGAGAGGAAGATATTTCAATTTCAGCATATTTTTCTTTATTTCAAGCATGTCTATTATAAATTTCTATTCGAGTATTGGGAATAGATAGGTCTCTATAATTCATGCCACGTGGTAGTCATTGATTAATTGATTTTCAACTAATTCTATTATGAGTTCACATTTTATTTGTCGGCTTACCTATATTTCATTTGTTGGTTGTAAGTCATACTTCTCTATTCACGTGTGCTCCGGTAACGACTTTTACAGATGTGGAACGGTTAGTCATCTTTGATTGCAAGGTCTCGTGCTTGTGAATGCTTGCTTCTACTTCCTAGAGTTTTCATACTATTTTCAACATGGTTCGCATGAGTTTGCCAATATTCCTTTACAAGATTTTTTTTTTTTTTTTTTGAATCAACAAATAGTCTCCGAAGTCCAAATCTAGTTATTTATATTTAGATCTATGACTTTGCTGAATTTTGCATTTTTCGAAATGTTTTGTGAATTATTTTATTATTGCCATGGTTGAGTCTTTTCATTTATTTTGAATCTTTGATTAGCTTGGAATGTAATTGATTCGTAGTCTAGGGTTCAAATGAGCCTGAGAGCCTTAGCTAAAGTGATGAGGATGTTGTTTCTGAGACCTTGCAGATATTTTTTAATATTATTGAAAGAGATTTGGATGAAATTAGGAATTTAACATTCCCGGTGATATTGAGTTAGTCTGTCCTGGGCAATTTCAGAAACATCATTCCTATGATTGTATAGCAATTTACAAACATTCGATGGATATGGGGTTTAGTGTTCACCTTCATCACTTTTTCTGTAAAGTTTTTGGTTCTTTCAATATTGCACCTACCCAGTTTACTCCTAATGGGTAGGCTCGTATGGTTGAGTCCTTTCTTACTCCTAATGGGTAGGCTCGTATGGTTGAGTCCTTTCTTTTGTGGGGTTATACGGGGTTAGGATAGAACATTTTTCAGATATTTTTCGATCAATTTATCATCCCTTGAAAGTGGATAATAAGGTGAACCTGCAAAATGGCTTTTATTATCTCTCCCCGTTTTCCCAAATCGTGTCCAAATTTGTAATTACTCCCAATAAGGTCCATAATTGGAAAGAGGGTTGTTTCTTTGTATGAGGCAACTAGGGTTTTCAGCCAAATAATCCTAACCCATCAGTTGACATGTCTCAGTATTAAGGACAATATAGTGAGTATTGCGTTTATGCTAATTTTTTGTTTAATTTTTAATTTGCCTTACTTTAATGTTTTTTCCTTTATAGGGAAGTAACATGGTCCTCTCAGAGGTCAATTATTAGTTGATCTTCATGCGCTCGCGGCCCTTCATCATTAATATAAATTCGAAAGTTCGCAAAACGAAGATATTGTTCCACCTTCAAATTCTAATTTCTACATATCGAAATACAAACCACAATGGGTGAGTATACTTTTTAAAAAGAGTTTTCCTTTTGTTTCCAGTATTTTTGTTAATCACCGAATTTACTTTTGTAGTGCGGATTAATTTTTAATGCGAAGTCTACTGTAAGTTCCTCTTCAAAGCGCTAGAAGAAAACTTCTTCGGTATCCAGTTTTGAGGTGCCCTCTGTGCCCTGTGCAAAGGGCCGCATGGTTTGGAGGTCCAAAAAAAATTATACCCTCACAAGAACCTGGGGAATCATCAACTGATGTTGTCTCCACTGCTGTCTCTTCTCCTCAAGGGTTTTTGTCTATGGAACCTACTTATTCAGTCCCGCTGCCAGCTCGCTCTAGGGACCCTGCTAAAGGGAAGCGAAAAATATCAAGATCGGGCCAGCTTCTAGATCTTATGAGATCTTGCTCATCGAGGGAGTTTTTTCCAGATTTAAAGCCTTTTATTCTGTCCTCATCTTGACGAGGAATTAGATTTTGGGATTCTTTCTGTTTTACCCACCTTTGTTTCTCGGGCGATAAGGTTTATTTTACGTATTTTAATAAGTCATGAGAAAAACTTATGGAGGATCTTACCCCAACGCAACGAGGAAAATTATTGATCCTCATCTTATGCGAGATGTTGTATATCATGATAAGCAGAGAAAATATGAAGTGTTCTTTCTACGAGCTGATAGTTTGGATGAGAAAGTGCAATTTCGCAAGTGTATACTGCTAAGGAGGAGGTTACTTTGCTTACCGTTATTAAGAGGACTTCCAAAGATTTAGAACATGCTAAAAAGAATCATCATGCTTTTGTTGAGAAGTCATGTCATGAAATTTCCAAAACTTGCCATCAAGTGGGGAGTAGTGTACAAAACTTGCTATCGCAGAATCTAGCGTTTTCAGGGATAAGTGCTTGTAAAGCCAAAATTATTGAAGATACAATGTAGGAAAGCGTAATAAGATACTTGACATCATGTAGAGCTTTCATTTTGAATGGAAGTGAAGAAGATGTCGACGACACCCCATCTCCTAAGGCCTCTCCTTTGATACCCCCATCACTCTGGTCGAACCTCCCCAGCTTATGGACCCCTCGATTATTGTTTCATCAACTGAAAATGCTACTGTTAATGAGCTACCTCAGACTTTTATTGTCGTTTCTCTTCCTCCTTATGATGTAAATCCAGTTACTAAGGGTGCCTGACAAGTTAACCAAGAGGATACACCTTTTAAAGATCTCCGACCTCTGGTTAATTTGGAAAAATAATTTCCTTTTCTTTTGTTTTACTCGTTAGTCTTTCCTTCTGTTTTGCCACTTTTGTAATGGCACCTTTTTTAAACTGGTTTACATAGAGTCGTTAGTTAGCTTATCGTATTTTTTGCTAGTTTTTCTATTTATTCAAGATTGCGCTTTTTATTTCGGTAGATATCCGAAGCATTTTAGCGAGGAGTGATTTTACCCTCATAAGAATTTCGCAATTTTGTACAACAATAATATAACTTACGAAATAATTGCATTTAGTAATTGCAGCAAAAAATGAAGGTGCATTGAATTTTCAGATATAATTGGACCATTACAACTCTGTCAAGATTGCAACATTCATGGTTACTATCATGTCTTGCTTTGGTGAACTATTCTGACCCAAACCTTGTCATCCATGGTACTCATCATACACGTAGGGTATTTAACTTTTTGCAGTACATGAGTGCTGATTGAATCCAATCGAGACTTCTCAATATTGTCAATCATCTTCAGTACATGATCATCAACTCGAGATCCTTCTACCATTTTGCACGGCTATAGTTGCTTGGAAATATCATATCTTTCCATACGTGATTGTTCATCATACAACTCCTTGACATGAAAAATCATAATGTTAGTATCTATACCTTCGTGTTACTTTTGCAACTTAAATGACATAGTTGCAAGCATCACATATGTTGTAGTATTTCATTATCATTGTGTTTATTATAAACAGTCACATCTTCCTCAGTAGGTGTCTTTGAAAAGAATTGCTCAATAATATAACCAACTTTTTTCATACCTCGAAGCAATTCTCAAATTGCGGCCAATCGAGAAAATTTGGTTCGATTAATTTGTTGGCATCCAGTATGCCTCTCAAATTCATATAGTTACTCATAATTCAAAAACATAAATGACAAAAATACATCAATTAATTTAACATGACATTTTATTAAATTAATTATACTTTCACTGTTTAGTTCAAATTTATGACAATTTCACATAAATTTATGGAATCCGTACTTAATTATCAATGGACTAGGATCTCATTTGTAATATTAGTACCTTGAGTATACTCAACAAACCTTAATAAAATATTCGAGTACATACTATTATTAATTGTATTTCCATACAACTCCAAGATTATTAAATTGACAACTCTTTATCTTCACGAATCTTATGTATTAGCTTAGAAAGCCTCTAAAATTTATCTCCTTGAGGATACTCAACAAACTATAAACTTTAGTTAGGTCAAAACCATCATTCAGAAATATTCAATATTTCATAGTGTTAAACATATCTCTAATAGACCAACTTTGAGTGTATTCAACAAACTGATATCAATAAGGGACTTCGTTTTTCACTATAATGATGAAAACGAATTATAAATTTCACTTAATATTTTTAACAAGAGATTTAACTTGTATAGGTCTCATCATAAAAATATATACAATATATTATCATACCTCAAATATGCAAATAAACATAAATATAATAGTGTGAATAATTATGGATTGTTACTATCTAGTCTTCCCGAGCTACAAGAGAGACTAATTGGTCAATTCTCAGGAAATATAGCATTGAATCATACAATATTCCATCTCCATGGTATCCACCTCGTAGGTCAAAAATTAATAAAGGGGTCGTAGGCCTAGAACAACAAGAATTTAAAATTAATCATTCAACACATTCGCATGATCGAGTCAATAATCATCCACTAAATACACATTTATCACATAAATTTATTCATATATAATATATAATATTATATAAATATCTTTCAAATTTCTAGCTATTAAGATCATCTAAACTAATTTAGAGGATCAGAACAATTAAGTAATTAATTAATCAATTAATTTAATTAACGTGTTTATTTAATTTTAATTAAATACTAAAGTAAAGTCCAACTTCAATTCTATAATTTCAAGGGGGGCATATTTAATTACGATCAAATTTTAATTAACCACCTGCACGACTATCATCCAACCACCACTTAACAACCACCAACACCACTACCATACCACAACAAGCACCACTAAAACACAACCATTTGCAAAACAAAATCAGAAAAACATAAAAAAATAAAATAAAATAAAAAGGAAAACCACCATTCTTCCTCCACCAC
The DNA here is from genome assembly GCA_903798385.1 of Fraxinus cuspidata. Lineage (NCBI taxonomy): Eukaryota > Viridiplantae > Streptophyta > Magnoliopsida > Lamiales > Oleaceae > Fraxinus > Fraxinus cuspidata. The sequence continues at coordinate 63,849 of CAIGRP010030031.1, forward strand.
TGTCGGCCCCTAATTTCTGGTTTGGCCTTTAGATCTGACGAATCTGAAGGAGCCACAGAATAGGGGAGGGTATGATGGAGCTACAATTGTGGTCCTGTGCGAGAGACACTCTGCTGCGCTCGACGGTCCTACGAGCGGCTACACTATGATAGTGATAAATGGCGGATATGTTCTACGACGGTGAGTGCACCTCCGGGCAACGCTGCTGCGAGTTCGCAGTAGACTCATCGTCGTCGTTCGCACGCACAGTGTCGCTTCTACAGCGGCTTCATCGAGTAGTGAAATGAGGGGGTTCCGGTGACGGATGAGGGGGTGGGTGCGGTGTCGGAATAGTTAGGGTCAGGGGTGGGGAAGGTAGAGAGAGTTGAGATTGAGGAGAGAAAGGGTGATGCCGCTGTCGGGGCTCGCATCGCCGAATGCAAGGGCGCATAGAGAGAGACGACAGAAAGAGAGATGGAAGAAAGTGAGTTAGGGTTAGGGTTTTAATATTAATATATTTATTAAAATATAAATTATTACTTGATTTTTGAATAATTAAATTTTCAACCTGATTTTTGAAAATCAATCTTTAAATACCTGATTTTTTGTAATTTCCACTTTATAAATCTTTAAGTGAGAATAAGTTATGGCAGCCCAATAACAAAGTCTACTGATTAATCCGTGTGTGTAAAATGAGCTCCCAAAAGTTCATTTGAATTAGTCAAAGTCTATAAAATTCAAGAAGGGACCATTAATTTATCATGGGCATATTACCTTGTCTAGCAATGTAGTCTGCAATAACTGAAATGGATAACCCATCCTCATATGACAAATTATATAGACCATTTATCGGTACCCATCAAAATAAAAGTGTGCACAGAAGGACAAAGAAGATGCATAATCGGAGATCATCCATCGTCAGCGACCTCAACGATCTTTGTCGAAAGTTGGGATATACGTGTGGCAAATGTTGCCATAAAATGAGACATTTTTTTAGTTGAGCATTTGATCAAGCATCTTGTATACAAAGCTGCTTTCTAAATTATTTGGAATAACTAACAATTCGACAAGCCTTTTTGCAAGAACGATATGGCGGCTCCATTTTATCTCTTCATGTGGAGCAATAAAGGCCTTCGATGCGTCTACAGCGTATAGCTGGAGGCAAAGGTAAATGTTAGGATGTAAGTATATGTAAATAGTTCTTAAGGTAAAGAAAAATATTAAGTTTAATTCGGACAAGTGATGGATTCAAAGAAGACGATTGGAGGTGTCTATTTTATTTTGATTTTTTTTAAAGTTATGCTAGCCTCCAAAGGTGATTTGGCATGTATTTAACGACCGTTAAAAGCCACATCAGAATTCCATTTGTCGCGTCAGCACTAATGTAACAGATTTTTTTAAGGTGATGGATAGAGTGCAAACGAAAAAAGTTCAGTGAGTAAGTTGAAGCAGCTTGAAGTTCAATGAGCAGTCTGTGATCGTAGTATAAGTTAAGTGAATTTTTTAACATTTCACTCGGAGAAACAAAGTCGTTTTAATTTAATAAAATTGTAATAGTTGAAATCGTTTTTTTACATTTTACATTTTGGCCACAAACACATTTTCTACTGGAGTATATATATCTCCATGAGCGAAGAATGAAGGTCTGTCAAATTTCATTTGCAATTACAGTTATTAATAGATTGGTTCTTCAATTCATTTTATCTCTCAACTCTTTTTTTTATTTTCTATCATTTTTCCCCTACCTCAATTCTATATTTCTACATTTATTTGTCTACTATTCATATAACTTCAATTGATTAGAATTCCGGTGAGTTGCGGTCAAGGAAGAGCTGGAACTGGAATCAAAACCATAACAAAATGGTATCAGAGCGAGCATTTATTACTAGGCAATTGATAGTCATGGATACAAGGTCTAAGATAGTGGATGAACATCTAAAGAAGTTGGATCTAGAAATAGCTGATCTGGGTACAACTTTCAAAGCTGTTACCAGCAGATTGGAGGGCCAACCTAGAATCAACATATCAAACCCTCCAAGTATTTGGTCATAGACAAGAAAAAAAAATCGAGGATACCGTATTAGATTAAATCAAACGTATGAGAAAATGGTAGTATTGAATTGAAAAAGATTGAATTGTATTGAAAAAATGAGGAAAAAAACTCAATGTACAAGTACATTACATCCATGTATAAATATATAGCAAGAATTGAACTAACTAACCAATATTTACACCAATACAATGATGACACGTGTGATCAACTTCCATAGCTAACTAACTGAATTGAGCAAGATGAAGTTGTTACAAGATGAGCTGCAGTTGTTGTTAAGATGAGCTGGAGCATGATCAATATTCTGTTACTCTCACTCAAGATGGACAATGGGGATTGATGACAGCCATTTTGGATAATAAAGGGAATAATGAATTTGCAGGAAGAGGTTTAGTGAATATATCTACCAACTAGTGATGTGTTTGAAGTGGAAACAACTTGACAAAACCATCATTTGTCTTATTTTGAATAAAGTGACCATATATTTCAATGTGCTTGGTTTGTTCATGGAATATAGGATTACTTGCAATATGTATAGCAGCTTGGTTGTCACAAAAAATGAGCGCATGAGTGTTGACCGCAATCTGAAAGTCTTGCAAAAGCTGATGTACCCAGACGAGATCATTGGCTGTAGAGGCTAAAGCACGATATTCAACTTCTTCTGATGATCTTGAAATGGTGTTTTGTCTCTTGGCTTTCCAAGAAACCATGGAATCACCAAGAAAGACACAAAACCCTGTCACATATTTTCTTGTATCCGAGCAAGCACCCTAATCGGCATCCGCAAATGCACGAAGTTGAAATGAAGAGGAAGCTGAAAATGGAATTCCTTGTCCTGAAGCAGATTTGAGATATCGGTGAACTGCATTTAAGTGTGGTTGTCTACTTTGGGCAACAAATTAGCTCAACTTATGGACAGCAAAGGTCATGTCTGGCGTGAAAATAGTCAAGTATAGAAGACAACCAATGAGCCTTCTATATAGTGAAGCATCTACAAGGGGCTCCTCCTCAAATGTACAAAGTTTAGCCTTTGGATCCATGGGTATAAGAGATAGTTTACAACTTAGAAAGCCAGTGTCTTCCAATAATTGCAGTGTGTATTGTTGCTGAAAGAGGAAAATATCCTTTTCTGAGGATGAAATCTCCAAACCAAGAAAATATTTCAAACATCCAAGATCTTTCAATTTGAATAAGCTGTGCAGTAGAATTTTCAAGGAGTTGATGGTCTTCAAATCCGAATCGGTGATGATAATATAATCAACATAGACTAATAAAGCAACAAATGTGTTATTAGAGCCGTTAGTAAACAAAGAATAATCAGATTTTGATTGGGTAAAACCATGTGTAATGAGAGCAGTAAACCATAATCTTGAGGCTTACTTTAAGCCATATATTGATTTGTGTAATTTATATACCAACATTTCCCTTTGTGCCCCAGTAGTGTTATGCTTACTATCCCAAAGGTATGTCCGTATACATTTCTTCAAAGAGATCACCATTTAGAAAGCATTGTTTACATCCAATTGGGTGATCTGCCACTTATTAATGGCTGCAATGGCAAGAAATAATTTGATCGTGACCAACTTAGCTACAAGAGAAAAGGTTTCAATGAAGTCGAGGCCTTCTTGTTGAGTATAACATTTTGCTACTAAACGTGTCTTATATCTGTCAACATTGCCATCAGATTCGTGCTTGATTTTTAACACCCATTTGCGTCCTATAGAATGTTTTTCTTTTGGTAGCTGAACAACTAACCAAGTATCATTAAACTCCATTGTCTCCAATTCAGTTTCCATAGCCTTCCTCCAATGATCAAATTTAACTGCTTGGTGATAAAATTGTAGCTCATAGCTGAAAGAAATATTGAAGAGATAGGTGTAAAAAGAAGTTGAAAAATTCTTATAAGATAGATATTTGTTTTAGGGATACTGAGTATGATGATCAAATGGGGTTAAAGAGTTGGTTAGCAGATTGCAATGATAGTCTTGGAGATATGAAGGAGTTTTACTTGTTATATTTGATCTTCTAGGAGCTGGAATTATGGATGAACTTGGTTCTGGGTTTAAACTGGAGCGAGGAGATATAATGGTAGTATTGTTGGTAGTGTCATGGACAATATCAAGACTAATAGCAAAAGGCATAAATGGATAGTTGTATGGTGGAATAGTATCAGTGTTATGGACAATATTAGTGGCTGATTTCAGCATAACAATGTCAAGAAAATGATCAATTAGATCGTTATCATGGGAGATAAGAGTGGAACGAGAAAAGATGTTCATGGAATTTGACATCCCTTGAAACAAAAAATTATTTGGAAGTAGTGTCATATAGTTTATATCCCTTGATACCAAGTAAATATCCAACAAAAACACGTATCTTGGTTCTTGGATGAAACTTTGAGTGATGAGATGATAAGGTAGAGGCAAAGTCTGAGAGATTGATATTGAACTGGTGATTTATAGAGAAGATAGATTGTTCTGCAGGATTGGTGATAGTGTCCTGTTGATCAAGAATGTGGATGTGAGTGTGCAGTCACCCCAGAATTGAATAGGAACACGGGATTGGAAATATAAGTCCATTGCCACATTTAGGAGATACTGATATTTTCTCTCTACAACTGAGTTTTGCTCAGGATTGGTGATAGTGTCATGTTGATCAAGAATGTGGACATGAGTATGCAGTCACCCCGTAATTGAATATGAACACAGGATTGGAAAAATAAGCCCTTTGCCACATTGAGAAGATGCTGATATTTTCTCTCTACAACTGAGTTTTGCTCGGGCCTTTCAACACATGAATATTGATGAATTACCCTTTTTGAGGAAAAAAACTCAGCAAATTGAAGCTCTGGAGCATGATCAGATCTAAACTTTTTAATGATTCTATGGATCTGAGTTTCAATCAAGGTAAATAACCTAGGAATGATGGTTTTAGCATCTGATTTATGCCTCATAAGGTAGAACCATGTAAAATGTGTACAATCATCAACCAATGTAAAAAAAAAAAAAACTTGTGGCCAGCATATGTTGGAATATGACATGGACCCCAAGTGTCACAATGGATCAAATTAAATTCTTCTTAGATAGATGGTTGTTAGATACAAATGACATTCTCTTCTGCTTAGCCAATGGACAGATATCACATGGAGTTGTAATAAAATCCTTGTATCTATTATATGTAATATTTAAATGTTCTTTCATCATATCTAATTTTTGAAAAGATAGGTGACCAAGCCTATGATGCCAAGTATTCGAGGTCAAATTATTTGGAATGGAACATACAGAATTGAAACTTTTACAAACATTTAAAATAAACTTAGATGGTGTAGCATTCAATATGTAGAGATCATCCACTCTATTACCCTTACCAATCATTCTCAAGTTGTCCAGATCCTGAATAATACAGTAATCAATGAGAAAAGTGGTTTTGATAGGTGAATTCCTAGTCAGTGAACTAATAGACAATATGTTGAATTTAAATTGAGTAACATATAATACATCTTCAAGCACCAGATCATAAGTAATCTTTACTGTTTCATTGAAGTTCACAAGAATCCTTTCATGATTTGACAGTGTAATGTAGGCATTCTTGATTGGTCTTAAAGTATGAAAGGCTGATTGATTGAAACATATATGTCTTATAGCTCCAGAATCCATTACCCAACATGTATGAGAACTCGGCATAGGATTGAGAAAGATAAAGAAACAAATACATGAGATTTGGCCAAACTTATTGTTACCTATTTCAGTATTGGTCTTTGCATTTGTAAGATGATTGTTCGACATACATATCAATTGCTGGTATTGAGTATGATTCACGGTCTGCATAAACTCCTCAACATTACCACCACCTTGTTCTGGGAATGAATTAGAAACATGATTGACTGCAACATGATTTGCTTAAGAATTAGATCCAAGTCCAAAATTATGTTTAGGTTTATATTTTGGTGGATATCCATGAAGCTTATAACACTTATCAACTCCATGTCCCTCATATACATAGTAGGTACAAATAGGTCTCTCTTTCTTCTAAAATTTATTGTGTGTCTGACCTGCAATGGACTTTTTGCCTTCATTTTTAACATAGAAGGCCATATTATCAGTGTTGTCATATGCTCTTGTATTGATAGATCTCTGATGTTCATCTTGAGAAATGAGAGCAAATACTTTGTTTATCGATGGAATAGGATCCATCAGCAACAAATGCCCCTTACTTGGGCATATGAATCATTTAATCCCATGAGATATGACATCACATATTCCATATGGTAATGATTATATACCTCCACAATTTCAATTTCCAAAAGATCAAACCGGCCTATAGTTGCAGAGTTCCTCTCAAATGGTTTTCAGTTTTGTGAATAGACACTCATAGATGATTGACCTGAGTATGGTTCATCAGTTCTCTTCTTAAATGGAATATGCGACGACAGTTTCTTTGCTGGTATCTCTCCTTGAGATCTTTCCATATTTCTCATGCTGAATCCACATCTATAACACTTGCTGAAATCTCTTTAGAGATCGAACAAAGAATCCATGAAATAATAATTCTCTTGTTTCGGATCTAAACTTTCAGCAACTCGGAATTATCTTCAGGTTTAGCTATAGATCCATCAATAAATCCTAACTTGTTTTGCACTGATAAAGCAATTATCATAGCATGATTCCATGATGCATAATTGTCTTCCACCAATGGTTGTAATACAAGAATTAACCCTGGGCTATTTGAATGATTTACAAAGGACTTGTTCCATCATCAATAGCCGAATTACTTATCGAAGATGAATTGGATGATTGATTATGAATTTTAGCTTCTGTCATGGAGATGCAAAAGAAGCTTATTGAAAAAATAATAAAGTTATGGTGATAAGGAAGCATTATGCTCTAATGCCATATTGAAATGAAGAAGATTAAATTGAATTGAAAAAATGAGAAAAAAAACTCAATGTACAGGTACATTACATCCATGTATAAATATATAGTAAGAATTGATCTAAATAACTAACTAACTAACCAACTAACTAATATTTACACCAATAAATGATGAAATGTGTGATCAACTTCCATAGCTAACTAACTGAATTGAGCTGCATGAAGTTGTTGCGAGATGAGCTGGAGCATGTTGAGCTGGAGTTGTTCGCAAGATGTCCTGGAGCATGATCAATATTCTGTTAGGTACCTATGTTGACATAAATATCTACTGATCTTGGAATAGAACAAAAAAATAAAGGGATTTTATGTCTAACTATAGATTCGATAGTGTATTATCATTACAAGGATCTAGTAGTTAGAAGTTGGATAACCATTTTAGGGGTGATAGCATGGGAAATACTAAGTTTTCAAAAATCGATTTTCCTCCATTTAGGGGAGAGGGACCTAGAGAATGGCTTGGGAAAGTCAGAAAATACTTCCAACTCAATCATATTTCTGATGAATTGAGGCCAAAAATGCTCGAAAAGTACTTCAAAAGGGAAGGCGGACATTTGGTTTGATAGCTTCATTGCAAGTAATCCTAATGCAGACTGGGCATGTTTTGTGAGGAATTATGTAGTAGGTTTGCAGACAACACAAGGGATGAAGTAATTGAATCATTTAGCAAGATAAGGCATGTGGCAACAATGGCAAAACATCAGGAGAGTGTGGAGTCTAAACCTGAGGGGGAACAAGGAGGTGAAGAAGTCATGGAGATATCAATCAGTGCCTTAGCCAGAAGTTTGAAGCACTAAACAATTGGAGTCACTGGGGTAATTAAGAGAAAGAAAATATCTATATTCATTGATAGTAGGAGCACCCGCAGCTTTGTGGATGAGAAATTAATTAGGGAACTGAACTACGCCATAGATGAAGCCTATACTATGACAATCAGGGTAGCTAATGGTGACAAATTGGAAGGTAAGGTCGTATGTCAACCATTAGTGTGGAGGGTATAAGAATGAGAATTTCAGTTCAATTTAAGGACCCTAAAACTTGGTGGCAGTGACATGGTGCTAGGAGTGAATTGAATGAGCCAATTTGGCCTCATTATCTTCGATTTTGTGCAAGGGTATATCAAATGGAAAGACCACAATAATTAGGTGGAGTTGAGGAGTGAAACACCAGTACATCCAGTTAACAAGATGGAGGTTTAGGAGATGGGGAGATTGTTTAACATGAGCACTTATGGGGTTATAGGACACTTATACTCCATTAGTGAAGAAGAGAATGGAGAAATACCTAGCAAAGTCTTCGATGTTATCCAGCAATTCCCAATGGTGTTTGAGGAACCAAGGGGGACTACTACCTCATAGGTCGCATGACCACCATATTCCATTGAAAAGAGTACAACCATTTAGAATCAGATATTATAAATGCCCTTTTATTTAGGAAAAAATATTGAGAGGCTAGTGGGAAAGATACAGAGATACAAATCAAACCAACAGTTAAATGAACATATCTAACAGGCAAGTACAATGATGAAACTCTATGCAAATAAAAAGACGATTGAAAGATCTTTTATAGAGGGTGATTAGGCCTTTCTTAAACTTCATCCATACAAGAAACAGTCAGTAGAACGCGGACCTTATCATAAGTTGGGTGCTAAATACTTTGGCTGGAGAGATAGCTTATCAGTTCGCCTTACCTGAATGATAAAAAATTCACCCAATCTTCCATGTGTATTTGTTGAAAAAACAACTTGGGGATAATATTATACCAGTAATCCAATTGCAAGAAGGAAACCATTCCTCTTAGCCAGATCATCAGCCTATTTCCATATTATAGTCTATAGTGGTACAATGCAAAAAATCAGTTGGCGATTTAGTGGCTCATCCATTAGTCAGATTCATCACCAGAAAATGCAACCTAGGAAGATAAAGATTGATTAAAACTTATTTTCCAGTTTGTGGTTCTTGGGGACAAGATCAAGGTGAGAGTGAGGGTTGTTATGTGAGAAGCGATTGGGAAAATGAACAATGGGAAAAGAAGCTCAGCAAAACCAGAAGGAAGAGATGAAGAAGAGAAAGCAACGGAATTGAAAACGATGTCGTCGCACTTAGGAGAAATAGAGTCGTTTTGATTAATAAAATTGTAATAGTTGAAATCATTTTTTACATTTTACATTTTGGCCAAACACGTTTTTACTGGAGTATGCATATATATCTTCATGTGCAAATGAAAGAAGGTATGTCGAATTTCATCTGCAATTACGAATATTAGTGTTGAAACTTTATGAAACTTTAAATTTTATAAAATTAAAAATTTTAGAACACGAAAACCTAAATTCATTTATTACCAAGATCCTCAATATCAAATTAGCAAGAAAATTAATAATGCAGAACATAGCTTAATTCTTTGAGAATGATTCTTTATTATTGGATCTTGATTCCAAATCTTAAATCTTGAAGCTTGAATCTTGAATTCCTTCTTCTTGATTCTTGATTTTAGGTTTTGAATTTTCATCTTCAATATGTTTTCTCTTGTATTCTTATATTGATAGGATAACATAAAAAATGAGAATCACATATGAATTAGGAATCATTACCCTATTTATAGTTTTTAGGGAAATGCTAAAGGTACATAACCCTTTATATAATGGTGTCCATTATGGAAACTATTATGGGAAATAATATGTTTATATGTTTTTGACCATTCGTCAAATATAACTCTAATGGATTCGATCTCTACACATATAATATGGTCCGCACTTTATTTAGATGCTCAAAGCCTATAACTTTAATTTTTTTTATTTGATTACTTTAATTGGGCTTAACTTTAAAATAGTCTTATATATAATTAATTATATACATAGGTCCACATGGAAAATTAAAAGAAAAACCCAACAATTAGTAGATTGATTCTTCAATTCATTTGATCTCTCAACTCTTTTTAATTTTGTCATTTTTCCTACCCCCAATTCTATTTTTTCTTCATTTATTTGGCTACCATTCAGTTGACTTCGGCTAAGTAGAATTCCGATAAATTGCTGTTAAGGATGAGCTGGAGTCCAAATCATAACGTTCAAGGAGGTGTAGTCACCGACTCACCAACGGCTGGAGTTTAGATACGGTTGGTGGTGGTGACTTGTGGTGGGGGTGAAGACAAGAAGATGAAGTTGATTTCCTTTTTAGTTTATTAAGTTAAAGGGTGTAATCATCCTTTTGCATGATATTAACAAACTTTTTGGACGAAATCAACTTTCGAAACTAAGTCTGGGGATGAGATTGCCAAAAAGGACAAAGAGCAGGACAACATTGCTAATTTGAGCAAATATTGAGAACAAAATGTTCAATTTAGCCAATCTATAAATACATATGCAGTATGCACCCCTCAATTTTAGTCAATCGATTAGTTGTACTCTATATTAGGGGTTTGTACAGAAGATCTTCGAGCAGAGAATATTTATGTAATTGAAATGTGCAACCCTAATGGCCTACATAGGTGTTCCAGCATATTTATTATGAGCGTTTTTTAAAGTATTGATTTTGAATGTTTATGAGAGGATCGATTATGAGTGATTTTAGTAGTGATTTTTAAAACAGTCCAACCCATGATGAAGAGTTTATTATTTACCGATTATGAAAGTTTTTAAAAAAATTAAAGTTACATATGTGCCCCTTAGTGAAATTTTGAGTTTATGATTTCTTATATAAAATTTTTTAATTATACGTGATATTTTACTTATCTGTAATTTTTTTTACATATAAGTTAATGTTAGTATCTCTTAGTTATATATAAGCTTTATAATTTTGAGTTAATTTTGTACTTTTAAATAATTTTTATACATAAGCGAATTTTTTACTTATAAGTAACTTTTTATATTTTATAAGTATTTTTTGACTTATTAGTAAGATTTTTACTCAAAAATATTTTTTATTATTTTACTTATAAGTAATTTCTTTAATTATAATATAATTTTTTTTGCTTATAAATAATTGTTTAGTTAGTATATTTTAATTTATAAGTTAATATTAAGCAAAATATGTTTGTTGAAAATAATCATTTTATAAAATGTAAAAGTACAGTTTGAATTCTACAGAATACGTTGAAGTTGAATTTAAATTTACTGAATTGCTCCCGCCCCATTTACTAAATTTTTGTCTACTTTGCGACTCTGAATTATATTTTTTTGCTACTTAACGAGTTTGGTTATGGAGAAGATGAAGGAAAAGAGGTGTTTTATAATGGATAACATAGTCGTAATACAGGCGAGCCAACAAGTGAAGGTGATGCAAGATTAATTATAAATTAATAGGAAAATGACTCGGTTGTTGGGACGTTTTGCATTTACACTTTAGGCTTTCATTCAGAAGTAATGCGATCGTAATAGAACACTTAACAAGACGAGGGGCGGACGGAAGGCAATATGGCTTATGAAACTTGCAAAGGATGTATTAAACTAGTAGCTTTAGATTTTCAAGGAAGGGTTTGTTTGGCATGGTTTTTCTGAGAAGCCAAACAGAGCATTTGAAATCTAAAAGCTGCTTTTGAACCTTTTTGACTAATTTATAAAGGTGTTTTTTCTAGTTACAACAATTTTTAGATGAAGCCGATCCCATGTGCTTTCCTCTAAAAGTGCTTTCGAAATATGAAGCTCTTTTAAAATTAGTTTTCAAACAAAAAATAATGTAGCTTCCTCAAAAAGCTTTTTATTGGATGCAAAACAAAATTCATGCTAAACATATCCTAAATCTTGGGATTCTTTAACGAAGCTTTTGATAAAATTTTTAACATATTTCGATAAAATTGATAAATTTGTGGTTGAAAAATAAAAGTTGTGGATCATATAAAATATTTCGTTCAAATTAATAGTTGACTTTGAATTCAACTTTTTAACAATTTTTTAAGCTTTTTTAGACAAACACCTAGTAATGGACCGACCAGGTTTTAGATCGGAGCACTGGATTTTTGCTATGACAAGTTAAAATGCGTGCAGTACTCTCATAGCTGAATTTAGATGATGCGTTGCTGAGAATTGATAAGATGTCTGTAACTTTGACCGCGAAGGAGAAATTATGGAAGGATAAGAAGGCAGTTTCTAACATTCATCTTCATTTATCGAATACCATTATTCACGGCATTTTGAAGGAGAATTTAGCAACTGCTTTATGGTTGAAGTTAGAACAATTGTGCATAACTAAAAGTCTGACAAGCAAGTTGAACCTCAAGCAGCGTTTATACTATCATCAAATGGCAGAAGGAGGATCATTGGAAAATTACTTGACTGTATTTAAAGAGATTGTCGCTAATTTGAAAACTTTGAAAGTAAAGTATCATGAAGAAGATTTGTCATTGACTATTCCAAAGAGAAGATGAAGTATCTGATTTCTTAGGCCAGAGATGGAGAATACCTGGTTCCTCATGGTGGTTCTAGAAGGGGCATATCAAAACCTAAGTTCACTAATCAGATTTGTAACTACAACAAGAAAAAGGGGCACGTGAAGAAAGGTTACTACAAATTGCAAAATAAAGAAAGGATGGCTACAAGTAGATATTCAAATATTTCAAGCGAAGCAGACCTCACAGAGAATATTGATGGAGATCTCTTGTCTATTTTTTACGTCGAGTCTAAACCAGATAATGATTGGATTATGGATTCAGCATGTGTATTTCATATGTGTCCTAATAAGGACTTGTTTACTACATATGAAATTATTTCCAAATGTGTCGTAGTTATGGGAAACAACGCACCTTGTCGAATTGTTGGAATTGGTACGATCAGATTGAAGTTTTTGAATGAACAAATTAGAACAATTAGCCAAATGTCATGTCCCGAATTTGAAGAGGAATCTCATCTCGTTGTCTATCATTGATTCAAAAGGTTATGAATTCTTTGGTGAAGGTGGAGTTTTGA
>CAIGRP010030040.1:0-16898 GCA_903798385.1 Fraxinus cuspidata
CTCAGCTCCCTTACTCGTACTATTCACTTCCTTTCTGTCGTCCAGATGCCATAGTTGACAGTAGAGAAAATCTTGGAGAAGTACTCCGTGGTGATCGCATTGAGAACTCTCGTTATGTGGTCAGTATTATGTCCTTTATGAATACAGACCCATTTGACTGGTTTGTTAGCAATTGGCATTTTCTTTTTGTGTGTTACAGTTTAAAATGAGAGAACCCCAGATGTGCAATGTAGTCTGTAGACTTAAACTTGATGCCAAAACTGCAAAAGAATTCAAAGACAAAATTGAAGATGAATATCACATCAACATGTAGGTCAATATGTCCATTTAACAAATCCAACGTCGTTTACCAATTTTCAAAGAAATTTTTTCAAAGCATCCACATTTAACAATTCTGCTGCTTCATGTGGCAGGATCTTAGATAATCTCCCATTGGTGGTTCCCATTCCAAGGACAGAACAAGATAGTCCAGTTTATCAGCTTGGTTTTCATGTTGGGCTAAAAGGACAATACAGCGGAGTAAGTAATTATTGGTCTAAACTGCCCAGGTAATCTACATGCAAGATTTTTCTCTTGACTCACATTTCGTTCCCTTCCGCGCAGAGCAAGGATGAAAAATATTTTCTTCACAATCACTTGAGCTTCACTGTCAAGTATCATAAAGATCAACAGACTGAAGCGGCAAGGATCGTGGGTTTTGAGGTTGTACCATTCAGGTAGACTCATTAGGGAGGTCTTAGTTCTTAATAATTTGTTCTAGGGATCAAGTTTTTGCTATTTTACTTCATAGAATTCTTTTGGCGTTTGTAGTGCATCATGTACTTATCTTCTATATCTCGTGCATCTAGTGTCAAGCATGAATATGAAGGACAATGGAGTGAGGATACTCGTCTAATGACGTGTGATCCTCATGCACAGCGTACGGTTTCCTCCTCAAATTCTCCCCAAGAAGTTGAAGATAAACAAGAAGTCATATTCACTTATGATGTTGCATTCGAGGTAATTATCAATAAATCCGATTCTATGCAAGAAAAATGTTTTCTTCATCACAAGAAAAACCAAGTTTTTCTTGTTTCGTACTTTTTAATGCATGTATTGTTCTTTCCCGCTATAAATTTCAATATTCCTGGAACTCGATAATCCCGCTGCTCTGCGCTGCAGGAAAGTGAGGTGAAGTGGGCATCAAGGTGGGACACCTACCTTCTAATGTCAGATGACCAAATCCATTGGTTCTCAATCTTAAATTCTTTGATGATCGTTCTCTTCCTCTCGGGCATGGTTGCAATGATAATGCTGCGGACACTTTTCCGGGACATCTCTAAGTATAATGAACTCGAGACTCAGGAAGAGGCCCAGGAAGAAACTGGATGGAAATTGGTCCATGCAGATGTGTTCAGGCCCCCAAATAACTCGGAATTACTGTGTGTCTATGTTGGAACTGGTGTACAGTTTCTAGGGTTGGTGCTTGTGACTATGATCTTTGCCGCCCTCGGATTCCTTTCTCCTTCCAACCGTGGTGGACTTATGACAGCCATGTTATTCCTTTGGGTTCTCATGGGACTTTTTGCTGGTTATGCCTCTGCTCGTCTTTACAAGATGTTCAAAGGAACTGAGTGGAAGAAAATCGCTCTTAGGACTGCTTTTCTGTTCCCCGCTACAGTGTTTAGCATCTTCTTTGTACTCAATGCACTCATCTGGGGCCAGAAATCATCGGGGGCAGTCCCATTCGGAACAATGTTTGCTTTAGTCTTCCTATGGTTCGGGATTTCAGTACCACTAGTCTTCGTTGGAAGTTACATGGGCTTTCGAAAACCAGCAATTGAGGATCCTGTGAAAACAAACAAAATTCCCAGGCAAATCCCTGAACAGGCATGGTACATGAACCTCGTATTCTCAATCTTAATCGGAGGTATACTTCCATTTGGAGCTGTTTTCATCGAGCTCTTTTTCATTCTCACCTCGATATGGTTGAATCAGTTCTACTACATTTTCGGGTTCCTCTTCATCGTCCTGGTCATCCTCATCATCACGTGCGCTGAAATATCGATAGTTCTTTGCTACTTCCAGTTATGCAGCGAGGATTACCTCTGGTGGTGGAGATCATACTTAACATCAGGCTCTTCGGCTCTATACCTCTTCCTCTACGCTGCATTCTATTTCTTCACTAAACTCGACATCACTAAGCCTGTCTCCGGTGTATTGTATTTCGGGTACATGTTGATCGCTTCATACGCGTTTTTTGTTCTAACGGGGACCATAGGCTTCTACGCCTGCTTCTGGTTCACCAGGATGATTTATTCTTCTGTGAAGATTGATTGATAAATGCAAAGATATTGCAGAAGAGGAATTCCTCTGTCCTGGGATGATACCAAAAGTAGATAAAAGAGAGTAATACAATATCGAGTAAATGCATACTTTAGAATGATCGTATAAACATTCTTTTTGAGTGTTGAGTACTAAATAATTGTTATAGTTGCCTTATTTTAGCCTCTATTTACTTGGATTTCTAGTAGTATTGTAATTTATTCAATCACGCTTCGCGAAAAAAATCACTATTTAAAGCATTATTTTAGCCAAATAATGACCATCAAACAGGGTAGTATTAATAAATTTTATTTTTTCTCCGCTTATACTCTTCAATTCATCCTACCAAACCAGCAATCTGCATAAGAATTCTATAATATGACAAAATCCCGATCGATGGTGAAATCCAATATTCCACAATTTTAGCACGCCACAATTGTTCAAATGTCCATTCTCCAATAGTAATCCACCCATAAAATCTAACTTGAAATTCCACCACCATAAAGTTAGATGGACTTCAATATTCAGGACTTAAACCAAGAAATAAGTACCTTTGCACGAATTCAATAAATTTAAGTAAAAACAAAAAAGGAAGAACAAGAAGTTCCTTTAATTTCATTTTTCCACCACCAGCTGTTACAAAGGAAGTGTAGAATACAGGAGTACGACTGTAAGAACACATCTTTTATTTGCGAGGATGTGTATCTTTAGGATCAGCAACACCGACGGAAACTTTGGCAACGTCCCGAGCTGTGGCTTCGGGTTTTTTCTTGGTGTACAAGGTGAAGTACCATATAGCACCACTGATAGCAAGGCCACCAAGAACTATGGTATATGGTTTGTAAGGCAAGCTCCGCCGCTGGTGGAGGACGCCACCAGGGTTGTGCCCCGGCGGCCGCTTTGAGGCCTCAACTCCTGCTCTTTTTACTTCCTCAGGGCTCATTTTGTGGGTGTCTGCGTTTTTCCTCCAATCTTCATTTCTTCCCATCTATTTTCTCCTTTCTCAAATGAGTGGAATGTGTGCTGTGGCGGAGTGGTGGTGGCTAGGGGGCTGCCACGTTCTTTATAAAGAGGACACGGCGGTGCATGGACTCAACGTGTCAATTTGCTTCGTCTTTGCGTGACACGTGTATAACACTACAAAAATAATTCTGAATCGATAGGAAATCTACAGTATATCTCTTAAAACAAATATTTTTCATAATTTGAGTAAAACAAAAACCTACCCCTCAAGGAAAAAAAATAGCATATTTTTTAAAAGTTGAAAAATATTTTCAATGAAAAAAATAACAATCAAACACTATAGAGTGAGAATTTGGATGGAAAACAAACATTTTTCATGAGAAATAAATGCAATCAAACACACCATAAATGATATGTTCATTTAAAAGCAAAGTCGAAATATATATTAATTGCACATATCATGGATGACCACCTAAATTGCTGCTCTAGATTCACTGATACTAGTTAACATTATTCATATAAAAAATGTAACATTTACTTTTTTACCATTCAAGTAAAATTTAGATAAATGCTTAACTCAATTAAGCATGCCCTCAAAATTTATTACTAATATATATATAGTAACCATTATAATATTTTTGAATAATATCATAATATGCCTTTGGTGTAAATATTTGAATTTTTCTAGCCGAATAATATATTTCACTATACTTACGTCTTTGATACAAGAAATAGAAAAGTTTTTTAATTTTTTTTGATACTTAGTCATATACTCAAATTTTAAAATGTAGTTCAATAATTTATCCTCTATTTTTATATCTATGATCATAAGTTGTTTTTCTAATGTATTTTTTTCCAGATATTTAATAAGGTCAGACTTGAATATGTGATTTATTCAAGTGTCAGTCTATATGTCACTAAAATATTTTTAAAGTCAGAAACATCATTTCTTTAGGAAAATCCCTACTAGAATAGAATTTTATTATTAATAATAAAGAACCATTAGTACGACTTAGGGATGGGAACCATACATAAGCTCGAGAAAGTAAGGTGAAAGTATGATTTCAATCAATAGGTCAAATCTTCTAAGTTTATATGATAGCTAAAGATAAGAGACTTAAAATGCTCGACAATGATGATAATACAATAAGGACACTCAAAAATTTATATATATATATATATATATATATATATATATTAAATGTGCCGACTCCTAGTACGCATACCGTGAAGTTTCTTACTTTTCTGTGATTACAAAAGCGAATCTTGATAAAATACACTTTGGTTAGGACTAGAAATGTATCTTAATGTAGTCGTATCACATTCTTTTCATGTTACAAAATTTGATTCAACTCTTAGTAGGAAGAGCGAAAAATAGAGAGAGTAAAGAAGTGAAGGCCACATGAAACTATTTTAAAATTGAAAAATATATTTGCAATAAATAGCTGGGTCCCAGTCGAAACTCATTGCTGTATCCTGTTTATAATTTATCCGTTAGAAAGCGACCCTAACGAGTAACGGCTAGTTTTCCACCCTCCTGTACATATACTGCTGCATATTACACATAGCCACCACAATAATCCCTGCAAGCTTTCTCTACCAAAACAAATTTCTTGAGCTTCAAAATTTTCAGTAGCAGTCTCAAAATGGCTAGTTTTTCAGGGGCAGTGTGTTCTTTACTTGTTCTCTTCTTCCTCTTCTTGAGCTTTTCAGAAGCCAGAGACCACTTGATTGGTGGCAAATCTGAC
Source organism: Fraxinus cuspidata (assembly GCA_903798385.1). Classification (NCBI taxonomy): domain Eukaryota; kingdom Viridiplantae; phylum Streptophyta; class Magnoliopsida; order Lamiales; family Oleaceae; genus Fraxinus; species Fraxinus cuspidata. The sequence goes on from CAIGRP010030040.1 coordinate 5,016, forward strand.
TCATGGAAAGTCCCTTCATCTGAATCTGATTCTCTCAATCACTGGGCCGAAAAATCCCGATTCCAAGTCGGCGATTCTTTAGGTATACATACATATATATCAGTACTAATGTAGTAAAAATTGTGCAAACCTTCTGTTATTTAACTTTTATTCAAATTTTAACTTTTTTTCAGTGTGGAAATTTGATGCGTCGAAGGATTCAGTGCTGCAAGTGACAAAGAGAGACTACGTTACATGTAACACAACGAGTCCCATTGAAGCTTACACTGATGGCAACACGAAGGTGAAGCTGGAGCGGTCTGGGCCATACTACTTCATTAGTGGGGCGGAGGGGCACTGCGAGAAGGGTCAGAAGGTTATTGTTGTGGTGATATCTGAGAAGCACCGCCACTTCATGGGCGTTTCTCCGGCACCTTCTCCAGCAGAAGTTGAGGGTCCTGCAGTTGCGCCCACCAGCAGTGCTGTAAACTTGAAGGGCAGCTTCTTGGTGGCACTGGGGGCTCTGTTGGGATTCCTTGTGACGTGAAGTATTGGTTAAGAAGAAATTTGGTTAATCTTATTTATTTATTTTTTTGGATGGGAAATCAATTCATTTTATGTAATTGAAAATACAGTTTTCTCAATATATATCCTTTTCATTTATTGGCAGAAAGAATTTCCATATGATTTATGATGACTTATGACGCACTGACACAAACGCATGTATCCGATATGTGTCGAATACGTCGACACGCGATTTTTCATAAAAAGTATTGACACGATACATCGTCGATACGTTAATTAAGTTCTTTAAAATTCTTATTATATATAAATTTAGTTTTATACTTATAATATTTTTTTGGTTTCAATCTTTTAAATATGATTTGTATACTTAATTTTGAGTTAAAAAAAACTATATTTTTTTAATAAAAAATGAAAATTGTTTATGGTATATAGAATGTTCGAGGAGTGTCGTATCGACGCGAACATGCTACTAGAGAACTGTCTGTGACCGATAAAGACTTGCGACATTAAACGAAATTAAGCTCCTGTTTGTCCTCATTTCTTAAAATTCATTTTTTCCCCCAAACTCATTTTCACACATTTCATGGAAGTCATAACTTTTTATTAAAAAAATATACTAAAAATATAATTTTCATCCAAACCAAACAAGGGCAAAGAAAAAAACAAAAAAGCAGCTAAAATACAAAAACAGAGGTTCATTTTTGCTTTTGGGGCTTTTGGGGCTAACAAACCAATATATATCCAAGAAATCTCCAAAATGACAATCATTAACAACTTAGATATTCTCTTCAAGAAAGCAGAAGGAAGTGGGAGTGTGGGTTGGTTGGGGGGGTGGGGGAGAGACGTACCAAGACTGAAAGATTTCTAACACGTGCGAAAAAGAAAAAAGAGAGAGATATTTGCTTGGAGTATAGGCAGGGAAACTGTAATCTCTGTGATCGCATATGACAATCATCCATTGCTTGAATCGCGAACAGTACATACAGTCCATGTGAGACCCTGCATGGAGAAGTTGAGGAAGGGAAAGACATCAAAACATGGAAGATAACAAGAATGTTCAGGGTTATGACTAAGGCAAGAAAAGAATGCATATAAGTTGAGCAAGAACCAACAAAAAACATTTCACACTACAACACAAAAACCTTGGATGTCGGAGCCACATTCAACTGCACTAACACTAAGGAAGGGTAAATTACTGACAGTTTTTAAGGGTTCCATCTATGCAAAAACAACAGAGTATCTACTATTGCATATTGCCATCACAACTTGCCTCAGAGAACCTTCCAGACGACTCAACTCTACCCATTCAATGATCTAAACCTCGAAACCGTTTACAATAAAGTAACCTCTAAACGGTTACAACTTTTTGCTATTCCTGAATATCATATCATTAATTATCTAATGGGCATTTTTTGCCAAGAAAAACAATGATTCATGATTCCCATATACTTTTAATTGCATCAATTAGACTTAGGAAAACAGAGATACAAAAATCAAGAAAAAAAGAGTTTGATGCTTCCATCACTAAGAGATTCAAATCATGGTCATATACTGCTACTACTACTACTCTATACAGTTTCTGAACTTCTCTGCAGCAGGGTCTAATAAATATTTCACCCCTATGGACTGAATTTATATCCCTAGTGGGATAAAATTACCAAAATCAATTCAAAACTACATCAAATTTTCACCCAGCTGTCTCTTTCTGAGCAGTAAGTAGAAATGTCTCTATACTCAATAATTTATTTAATTTAGAAAACTACCCAGCTGTCTCTTTCAGCTGAATTAATACTTCTATAACAGAAAATCACTAAAAACTGCCCATAAGTGTGGATTTAGGGAGACATCTTGGAGAGTTAGGTACATTTCAATTATCGAATTGCATGGAACTTTCAAATAAGGGTGTGCATGAACTCTACTGAATCGTCTAACAAATGCCAATATCAATTTTGAAAATGCGAAGTTCAACCTCTACAGGAGAATATGCTTCCAAGTTATTCCAATATAATATGGAACTCCTCAAATGCAGCTTTGGGGACTCAAATTAGTCATAATAGCACTAACATAATTTGGAAAATCTAGTCTGAATCTATTTCAGTTCTAAATACCTCCGTAACTTTCAAAAGTTTCCCATGTACAATTTTACGCTTTAAATATAAATGGTGAATCAGCATCCATTTCGCACATTTTGTGTCACATCATGTCTACTTATGCACGAAACTTTAGGATAAAATTCCAAACCTCATAGAGATAAATTGCTTAGAAGCATATCCAGACTGAAAAACTCAAAAAGCATACTTTCCAACTCAAATGTATACTTGGATACAGACACAAAAAAGACACCTTAACAATCAAGTTTCCCATAATGATATCTTGCTTGACCTTATAAATCCTCCCTTAATTCCAAATTGCTCCTCCTCCAGGTTCTTGCACAAATATATATTGAATATTATTGACTGGCTCTATGTTGATTTGCTAGAAAATGTTTGCTTGTTTATCCATAAATATAATATTGGACTCGCGATTTATGATTTTTTCCGATCATTCTCTTTGTTGAATTAGCCAGCAATCCACATCACCATGTAAAGCCTGTGAATCTATTCAGCCCTTCTCTCTGATAAATGATCACAAATGTGCCACCTATTCCATGCTTTGATTTCATAATGAATGTATCTAACTTGCTAACTTGGAAGGATCAAATATACATATAGTTTTTAAGAATCAATTCAAATTTTATAGCAAACAACAAACTAGGGTTCAATGACCATTGTTTATAAAAACTATTTGATGCTTACGCCGCAAAACCCGCTTCACGTGATACTTTCATAAAATGCCTCAAATATTCCTTAAGCCCATTTGCTCAAATCATGCACCTTAATTCCAGTAGTGAGGCTTACGCCTTTACTGAAGTTTGCCAGTTTGTAAATGGCCTTGGCTATTTTGGGCTGTTTCTTTACAACCTAGAATGTTTTATAGATTCTTTTATTTTCTTTTTTTCCGGCTTATACGGAAAGGAAAGAGAAAGGAGAATGTACCATTATAAGCGAGGGATGATATCAAAGAGTCTTGTTAGCAATGATTATATAAGAGATTTCTACTTTGTTTCTACTCTTAGTTTAGATTAAATATATAATGTGATTACTTATTTAAGAACTTTTTACTTTATTAATCTATTTATGTTTGTTTGCAAGTTAGACATTTAATTTTGTTCATTGTTTTACCATAGATTTTTAAGATAGTATATGGCTCATTATGGGCATGTTTTCGTATTTTATTGGTTTGTTGAATTATTTCAACAAGAGTGTCTATTGAAATAGAAAGTGCACATAAATTCGTAATTTTTTTAAGAAGTGTCTGTTCAAATAGATCCAATACACTTTGCTAGACTCAATTTAGGAAAAAACGACAAAAGGAATTGGCTTTGACTAATAAACTGTTCGAAATTGGTTTTCAATTTTTATCTGAACAGGAGTTAGTTTACAAGCCTGCCTTATAGCCCGTTGGTGCAAATCAGCAAAGTTGCATGTCAATTACTTCAACTATAAAAAACAGATTCATTAAGTGGCATGTGGTATAGGAATCGAATCACGTCTGATGTACCCCAACTAACCAGGATTCACTATTCCCAAGTACATTCTGATTCGCAAGAATACTCATTGTTAATTCCTTTTAAAACATATATAGTATATAGAACTATCCACACATATTCAAAGTTTAAAAAAAAATCTCAGACCCCAACTAGCACTTCATCACCATTATCATTGAAAAAGTACCACGATTTGGAGAGATGTGAAAACTTTCACTTTTGAAAACAGAATACACGCCGTAAAGATTATTGTAATAGCCTACAATAAACCTTTGCAACATACTGTATAGATAAAATAGTTTCGTCACAACTCAACCTCTATCTCAATGAAATAATTTAGAGATAATATGAAGTTGTTCCCATCAAAATGAAAATCGAGTGTTCACATAAACTTGGTCTTTTCGAAGAATTCTACAAAATGATGATAAAACATGTGACCTTTCCTCATCCATGTAAGGATATGACATTTCTACATAATTAACACGACAACGACTTCCACCACACCTTCAACACTCTTCGAGCCTTAAGATAAGGTTGTTAAACATTACCAATTAGCCCTAAATTTCGTAAATTTCATATTATTGCATCCACCCCAAACTGTCCTAACAACAAAATTGTCAACAGAAAATTTCCATCCATGAACAAGTTGAACCTAGCAATTTTCCAACTTGAATCAACAGGATCACATGATAAGATAAGTCTAGGATCTACAAGCATCTAGGATTCCCAATTAAATGATCAAAGTGCAAGCAACAACACGAGATTTGGCGAAAAAGAGAAAAATATGAAGTCTACCAGAGGATCAGTCCAGAATTGAGCAATCATCATCTGAATTTTCAGGTTGTAAAGGTCCTTTAATACCACTTTGATTGTCACCTAGTAGCTCACATGCTGCTTTCTCGAGAAATTCCTGTGCAGCAGCACGAACAGATTGCTTCTCAGATGACTGATATTTTCTCTTCTTTTGGACACTTCTGTCCGCATATTTAATCCTTGTGACCTCCCTGAGATTGATTTCCCTCATGCTTTTCTTCTGCTCTGTAAAACAATGTAATTATTCAAAAGATAACTAAATGGAAAGAATGTCATGCCCAAAAATAACTGACTATCTACCTGGTGAAAGGTCTGGCAACGAATGCTCAATAAAACGGGCTGCCGCCATTGGATTAATGGTGGCCGAAGGTCGTAATGGAGCTGCAAAAAAATTAACAATGGAAATCACCATTTATGACGATAAATTCTATAAAGTGATTCGTCCAACATTTTATACATCTAATGCAACAAAATGTCTAATATGTTAACTTAAACTTGCATAACAGTGTGCATGACTTCCCTCTCATCGAGATGACCGTCCATACAGGAACAAACCATATGATTAGATACACACATTAACTTGACGTGAATTGAAAGAGTCAAAACAATGATTGAAGAAAGTGTTGTTATCATACACCACAACCCAAAACCACAAGAGAAAGTTCCATTTGAATAGGTTAACTATGCCTTTGAGAATCTTAAATCAACGAGAGTTAGTTTCTTTTGAAAAAAAAAATAAAATAAAAACAGCAGTGTAGTAAATATAGGCTAAAATGCAATAGCCTTGAAAATTTAAGATGCGATTCGAGGAGAATCAATTATACCTTTACTCAAATCCATGCATTTCTGCAGTTTCTCCTCATACAGGCTTAATCTCTCCTGCACATAACCATTAGAAAAACACACTTACTACAAGTAGTAAAAAAATTACTAATAATCTTAAACTAGAACATCCATATGATCCAACCAACAAACACATATGGCAGATCACCAATAAATCTTAAAGCGCACACGTGCACAAGAAAATCAAGGGAAAACATCTGGACTGAGCAAGGTGCATAAACTTGACCTCAGGATGTGGATGCACATTCAGCCAAGTATAAATTACACAAATGAAAGCACAAGAAATTCATATAGGCATACACAAAAGCAGAATTATTAAGCACATGCACCACAAAAAAGGTAAATAACTAAACCGCCAAAAATCAAAGTTTTATGCAAAAACACTGATCAAAATATCAAAAACATATGACTTGAGCCAATATACAGTTCAAAACCTAAAAAATATGAATAATTTTAAGCAAATAACATTGATCGATGCCTGATTTCACATACATGCCCATGTTTTCATTCGAATACCAAGAAGAAGTTAACACATAAAGCCAAAAAAACAGTCAGGAAAACCAAAGAAAGATGGATAAAGAGAATAGAGTATGATAAAAGAAAACATACAATCTCTTTTCTGACAGGATGGTTATCTGGGTTCACACCTTTGCATCTCAGCCTCACTAAAAGCCACCATAATCAAGATAAACTGTAATTAGACTCAAGATTCTATTTCAATTTCAAAAGTCTCTTCCCGTGATGATTCATAAAGAGAGAATTAATAAAAACATAATATACTTCCAGTTTCAAGCATTCACTGTAAATAAAGGGTAATTAAAAATTTTAAAACAGATTACAGAAAACAGAAAACAGAATACAGAATACACACAAACATATCCAAAGAAACAAAAACAAGTAATTAAACTTAAAAGATTTTCTTCAATTTCAAGAATCAAGTCAAGGAATGGAAACTAAAGAAAAGTTTCTTCCCATGATGATTGATAGGAGATAATAACATTAAAACAAAATTATTTCAATTTTCAAGAATTCACTGTAAATGACCGAAAATAAACAGTGTTTTAAAAACATTAATTTAAAAAAGAAAAAGAAAACATAAATACACAACAAAATAAAAGTAGATTCTCTTTATTCAAAATCGAGTTAATTGTCCCAATAATCACTAAACTTAGAATGACGTCTTTGATTGCTCACTACACGACGTTGATTTGTTCACTAAATTTCTCAAAGTGTCGAACTTTACTCACGGGAATCACTTCTGATTCGCGTCTCCAGCGGACCTGGCAAACCGATTTAATAGCTAGCGCCCATCAACATTAGATGTCCAATCACGAAAGAGTAACAATCCACGTAAGCAAGACGTCTTTAATTGTTCACTTTGGCAAGCGTCTTTGATATACTTTAAGCTAGACAAATTTTGGCCATTAAACTTCTCAAAGTGAATCTGAAATGATATGGAAACATTGGTTTGCTTATTTTCTGTGTTTAATGTTGTGTTATTATGTTTTTAGAAAGTTCTTAACAGGCTGAACATTTTATTGAATTATTTCGATGATGGAATTATTATGTGTTATTATAGTTGTCATGTTGAATGGTAGAGGTGAAATTCAAGTGTTTTAGAACTTTCTAAACACATATAATTCCATCAACGAAAAATTCAATAAAATATTGAGCTCGAAAAAGACTTTCTAAACACATAAAAACATAACAATAAACACAAAAAAAATAAACAAAACCCATTTTTCAATATCATACAGAGAGAAGTTTAGTGGTCAAAATTCCACCCACTAAAAGTTTACTCACGAAAACTCGACATCTTTTAAGTGTAGCGAGTAAACGAACACAATTAACTCTTCAAAATCAAGTTAAGAAATTCACAAAAAAAAAAAGTCCCATCGTATGATGATTGATAAAGTTAAAAAAGAAAAAAAAAACATACACACACAAAATTTACTTCCAGTTTCAAGAATTCACTGTAAGTAATGAAAATTTTAATTTTGAAACAGCAACAGAAAAAAATAAACACAAGAAAAAATCGTAATTAGACCAAGATTCACTTCAATTTCAAGAGTCTCTAGAAGAAATTCAAAATAAAGAAAAAAAGTCCCTTCATATGATGATATAGAGGTAAAAATAGAAAAACATAATTTACTTCAAGTTTCAATAGTTCACAGTATATAACTGAAATAAAGGGCTTCGAAAAAGTTGAGTTTTAAAACAGAGAACACAAACATATACACGAAATACATACAGGTGACGAGAGTGGTGTTGGCTTTAGCTATCAAGAACAGAGCCTGGGCCCTTTCAAGAGGCTCCAATTGAGAAAGGGTTTCAGTATCACAGTATTTCAAGAACTCTACCAAATTGGCTTTCACTTCATCTATGTTACTCGACGTCCTCTTCACTGCCTCCATCACTGAGTCTGGTATGATTTTCTTAGCACTGCTGCTTCCACTTTCCATTTCTTTTCAATTTTTCACAACCCAATTTGCGTTGTCCCTATCTGTGTGGCGAGTATTGAGGTTTTGTTTCGCTTCTGGCGGCAGTTGGGGAATCTGCGTAGGATTGCAGTAATCGAACTTATTTATATTTTACGCCCTATCTATTAATTATGAAGTAATTACACTTTCTGCACTCAACTTTATAAAATGAGTAAAAAATGCCCTTTTGTTTTATTAAAAGCGTTCCTAACTCAATTTTTGTTCATTGCACTATATTTTAATTGCACAATAGGACCTTCGTCTTAGCCTATTATTATACTTTTATTTCAATATTTTGTAATATTTTTATTTTCGTTGTTTCGTTAATTTGAATATTTTGTCCCGACGATAATTTCTTACAAAATATTCGTTATTACTTCTCATAATTTTAAGAAAGCAAAAAATTCAATAATACAAAAATTTGATAAAATATTTGTTTGTTATTTATTATACACTACACAATATTTCGAGAAAAACTATCAGCAAGGATAAGATGTAACGCCCATGTTTGGCCCCCATTTGATGTTATAATTTTTGAAACAATATATTTTATTTTTTTAGAATGTGTGGTTGAAAAAGAAAGGTTGAAAAAGAAGGAAAATATTTTAATTTATGTATAATATTATTTTATTAGAGAATGTGTGATTAAAAAGAAGAGAGAAATAAATGTATTATAAATTTAATGGTGGCCAAACGGGGCGTAATGTGCTAATTATGAAAATTTAATGATAAAAATGTAACAAAAAATATTAGGAACTTATATGCAGCAATAAGTAAAAGTTGATGATTAGAGTCTAATTATTTATACATTTTTGTTACACTTACATCATCAACTACAGTTTTATTTACACTTCATAACATACCACACAATTTTGTCATTGATTTTAATCATACTTAAAATAATTAATAGTTTCAATTTTTACACATCATGAAATGTCATTCATGATGCACAAAAGTGGCGCCCCCCAGGCGCCCCCCAATAAAGTGCAAATAAGATTATGGACGTCTGTCTCCCAAAATACAACGCTAGGTTGAAAAAGAAGGAAAATATTTTGATTTATGTATAATATTATTTTATTAGAGAATGTGTAATTAAAAAGAAGAGAGAAATAAATGTATTATAAATTTAATGGTGGTCAAACGGGGTGTAATGTGCTAATTATGAAAATTTAATGATAAAAATGTAACAAAAAATATTAGGAACTTATATGCAGCAATGAGTAAAAGTTGACGATTAGAGTCTAATTATTTATACATTTTTGTTACACTTACATCATCAACTACAGTTTTATTTACACTTCATAACATACAACACAATTTTGTCATTGATTTTAATCATACTTAAAATAATTAATAGTTTCAATTTTTACACATCATGAAATGTCATTCATGATGCACAAAAGTGGCGCCCCCCAATAAAGAGCAAATGAGATTATGGACGTCTGTCTCCCAAAATACAACGCTTCATCCAAAGTCGATATTGCACAATATCAACATTTTCGATCGAACCAAAGTATGATTGTACTCGAACGAAATAACCATGAAATTATACGAAAGAATTTGGGGGTGAGAGAGAGAGAATGAATTTAGAAATCAAATGAATTTTAATTGATTTATTGTAGTGAGTAAAACGAATCTAGATGTCTCTATTTATAGAGATTGAAGTGTCTCATTGAATGGGTGTGTGACATTTCATGAAATGGTGCACAACTTGGTCTGATTCGTCTTAACCATTGGATCGCACCATTTTATGATCTAACGGCCCAGATTAAACCATGAAATGTAGTGTCCATTCATCATGTTTATTCATCAATTTTTGAATAGTCATCTGCCATGCAGATGCCACGCGTACATCCAACTGAACTAACNTTCATTCATCATGCTTATTCACCAAATTCTGAATAGTCACCTGTCATGAGGATGTCATGCGTACATCCAACTGAACTAACTGCCTTGCAGGACAAAGTGACGTCACGTGTTACGTGTATGCCACCTAGGATGCCAACTCATCAAGCCACCCGTTGACATGTCATCGAACCATGAATCCATTTCCAAAAACTATAAAGCTCATCAGCTCCTCGCGACGATGCGTACGTGCGACCCGTTGCCATGTCATTGAACCATGAGTCCATTTCCGAAAACTATAAGGGTCCTCAGCTCCTCGTGACGATGCGTACGTGCGAAGTGTAAAGTGCGCCTCTAAAGCGCCCAATGCAAACTTTGTGCGTGGGCCAGGCCGGGGCGCGGCGCAAGTAGTGCGAAGCACCACTCTAGTGGTGGCTAGTCTGCTAGCCTTTGGCTAGCCAAAGTTAGCTAAGGTGTAGGTCACTTATTAAATTATAAGTTATTCGCACATCTCGCTATATAAACAAATCTTTTTTCTTGTAAACTTTTAATGTAAGATTTCTTACTATATATAAGACACTTAAAATGGACTTATCAACTTATTGACCTATATTGATCAACCAAATTAATTGCAATGGCCCATATCATAAATATCACATTTAATGATTTCACACACAATGACAATCAATTAATTCCAATAGTATTTACCTTGGTTCATCATGCATCGATGTGATTATACTCAACTCCTCATGAATATGCTTTGCTAATTTTAAGCTATGATAATGCGTTAGTTACCGCAAGAAATGCAGAATCTTTGAGGGCTATTCCGTGTGGGTCTCCTGTAAACTGGAAGAAAATAAAGAAAAAACAAGTGGGTTTTTGTGGGCTTGTGATGAAAAGTTCACATGAAGTTGTTTTGGTAGATGGGAAAGTGAAAAGGGGCATGTCTTCTGATGAAATAATTGGGGTTGAATGTCTGAACCAAAGTACCAAACCAAGCCCTTTCCTTCTTTAAATTCATTGCTGAGCTGCCTAGTATAATGCACACAACAGAAACATGTAATTACGTGTTTGAGCTTTTGAGGGTACATGGACATGTGGATGATATGGTTGCGGGGTTTTATTTGATGCAAACACCATTTGCGCTTGGAAAAATGACTTTTCGACCCAAACAAAACTTACTAGCATATTCTTACAATGGATTAATACATTTGCTTCTTCAAGCGCGGTTTTGGAGGGATGCTTTAGAGGTGTATAGAAGAATGGTTTTGGAAGACATTAAGCCCAGTCTTAAGACCTATTCTGTCCTAATGGTATCAAGTAGTAAGAGAAGGTATACTGAAACAGTCATGAATTCGCTACAAGAGATGGAAAATTTAGGATTGAGGACAAATGTTTACACCTTCACCATCTACATCAGAGTGCTAGGACGAGCAGTAAAAATTTAATGAGGCTTGAAGTATAATTAAGCGAATGAATGATGAGGGATGTGCTCCAGATGTGGTTACATACACGGTTCTCATTGATGCTCTTTGCAATGCTGGCAAACTTGATACTGCTGAAGAAGTGTATAGGAAGATGAAATATGGTAGACATAAACCTGATCGAGTTACTTACATAACTTTGCTAGACACAACGGTAACACTAGTAGATTCTGAGCACCACAGATATTATTTCGGCGAACTGATTTAGTGTCTGAACAATATCACTTCCAAGACTCGAACATAAATTAAAATGTATCCAGACGGGACATAACTCGAACTATATGCAAAAAATAAAATGGAACTGTATTTTCAGATGAATTTGTGTGTG
>CAIGRP010030044.1:0-16164 GCA_903798385.1 Fraxinus cuspidata
TTCATTGAAATTTTAATTTTTTTTTTCCTTCGCTAGCTAACCCGTGCGAGCAGGCGAGCATCTCACACGGGGAATTACTTAAGTTACAATATTCTGATTTTTACATGAATTATATAGAAGATAAGCAGAAGTCAAATTAGTAAAAAACCAATGAATAGCAATCTTCGTCTCCCCAATTTTCTATGAAACAAATAATTGTAATAATTGTCTTCAAAAACTTGTGTTTGATCTCATTATCTTTCATCTTGAATTCTATCTAGAATGAATTAAAAAATTATTCGAACGACGCTTGTGCCAATCTAACGTTGTCAGGAAAGTCTGACAATAGACGAATGTTGAAGCTCAAGCAGTTCGAAAACGCATCTGCCTGTTCATTATGTTTGAGATGGTCTTAGAGGCTATCTAAACAATATATGGAACACACAAATGGAGGGAAATTCTTCTGAACTGAAATGAAAACATGATCAATGTTGTAGATTAGTTTTTAAACATGAAACATCAGATACTGAGGAGTCTCGTGGTGAAAGGGCAAGAATTTCTTTCTAGAATGAAGAGGAAATCGGAGATTGAAATGCACCAGAATAAACAATGGTCTGCATCTAACAAGTAAAAATGTTTTACTTGTTAAACAATGGTCTGCATCTAACAAGTCATCACGATTACCAGCAAGAATTAAAATTCGAATCGTAGAATTTTCTGTCTTTCTTTGAAAGTAGTACAGGTAAGATTACAGTCATCGTGTACCACGTGCGACAGGTGTGCGTGCCAAAATAGTACAACTATAGCATTTATAATGTATTCAACGCGAATGAAAAAGCAAGATGTTGTACTCCTTTTGCTATGTTTACCATTTTCTAATTCTTCTATATGCAGCGAAAAATTTATTTAAAAGATCAGCAAGATCTGAATTAGAATAGAAATCTTTTTAAACACATAATTGTATTAATTGTCTATAAAAACTGGCATCTGATGTCATTTACTCACATATTAAATTCTGACATCAACTTCTTTCACTGGAACAAATTACCACAATACTTGTGCGATGCTTGTGCCAATTGGAAATGGCAGGGAAATCGAAAAGATGGATGAATAAGAGCAGCTGTTCAAGTTCAAGTAGTTCAGGAAATGTATCCGACCCTGATTATGGTTTGAAATTTTATCGGAGGCAGTCTAAGCGATATGATGTCACTTCACATGGTGATCGAGAAGAAGAGAACATGCAGATAGAGAGTAATTTTTCTCGATTGAAAAGGAAACATGGATGCCCTTCCAAGAAGTGTAACCATGAAATAAGAGAGTCTTTAAAATATGATATAGAAATAGCAAAACGCAAACCATCTTTGACCGTCGTTGAGGATTCTTGTGCTGAAAGGACGAGAGGTTTCACGTCTAGAAGGAAGAGGAAATCCGATATTGAAATTCACCAGAGTAAGCAATGGTATGCATCTACAAGTACCAGAAGTTCAATAGATGACAACGATTATGAGAATCCGATATGTGTTGGTGGAAGAAAAAGAAGTTCAGAGGATAAGAATGACAGAGGGAACACGAAGGCAACCGTATTTTCTTGGCTAATAGACACCAATATAATTCAAGAAAATGCAGAAGTATTTTCTGTTGATGATATAAGCAAGCAAATGAAAAATAAGGGAATAATCAAGAGAGAGGGAATATTGTGTCCCTGTTGTGAAAACATCTTCACAGCAGCAGCCTTTCATGTTCATGGTGGAAGGAATTGCGAAAAACCATATGAAAACATATTTCTTGCAAAGAAACAACAATACCTCTTTAATTGCATGATTGAAGCCTGGAATAGGCCTGAGGAATCTCAATACCATAAATTTAACATCATCAAGGCTAAAAGCAATGCCATCGACTTGTATGATGATGCTTGTATGATTTGTGCCGATGGAGGGAATTTGATTTGTTGTGAAGAATGTTACTCCACTTACCATCAAGTATGCATTGGTATGGAGGTAAGGAAATTGTCTTTTGAGTTATATTTTCGGCTTTTTTTTTTGTTTCCTTTTGGTATGATAGATGTGATAAGAATGTCTAAAATTGATGAACTCGAATGTAAATTTCAGGAGGTTCCTGAAGGCTCTTGGTATTGTCCTTACTGTGTGTGCAAATTCTGTGGAGATCCTGTGCAAGAAAATGACTATTTAGTAACATGTCCACAATGTGAGAAAAAATGTAATGTAAATTTTTTCTTATCCTCGAATTTCCAGCTTTCCATTAGCTTTGAGAATTTTACTTAAAAAAAATGTTACAATTTCTAATCAGAAAATGTAAGTTATAACTGTTGTATAGATCATTGGGAATGTCGAAGAAGCAAAGAAAGTGGAGAAATTGATCTGAATCTGAATTGCACTCCAGTCGCACCTTTCTGCTTGGAAAGCTGCAAAGAGGTATTTTTTCTTTCTTGACCTGTCAATCTTGCTATAATTCAAATTTTAGCAGTTCCATTCAGTATTATAGGATTTTTTGAATAACATGGTTGATAAATTGAGATGTCATTCGTAAAATTTTTGGGAAGGTACATGATAAGTTATCGAAAGTCTTGGTTGGGAAGAAAAATGAGCTGAACGAAGGTTATTCTTGGACTCTACTGCATCTAGTGGATGATGTATATATTGATGACGTCTGTGGTGTGTATATTGATGATGAATACCTAAGAACAATGTGCCACTCCAAACTGGCAGTTGCAAGGAGACTGATGGAGGAGTGTTTTGAGCCAATCCGGGATAGGCACACAAGAATTAAAGTGATTCCAAGTGTTGTTTACAATTGTCGGTTAGTGATCTTAATATTTTTTGAGAAATGAATGATTATTTCTTATCTGATTTCAGTCCTAATAATCTTTTCTAGAGTTCTAAAACACTTGTTTTGCAGAGCAAATTTCAATCGGATCCATTTTGGAGGCTTCTACACTGCTGTTTTGGAGAAGGAAGATGAAATTATCTCTGTTGCATCCCTCAGGTATCAAATTCATGTATGCATATGCACATTTATGATATATTGTACTTTGCAAGCCTAGCTTTGATATTTAATTTCTCGAGTCGTAGGATTCATGGATCAAAGCTTGCTGAAATGCCCTTTATAGCAACAAGTGATTTGTACAGAAGCAAAGGAATGTGCAGAAAACTTATGGATGGAATAGAATCAGTAAGTTTAATATTTATTTACAAATATATTTCACTTTGCAGGCTAGTATTCGACATTTGTACTTTTGCAGGCTCTTCGCTACCTTAATGTTGAAAACCTGATAATTCCATCAATAGAGGAGAGAGTAAGAAACTGGTGTGACAGATATTGTTTTGGTCGTCTGGAGGAATCGATGAAGCAAGAAATAATGGGCCGGAACACTTTGATGTTCCATGACTCAGTCAGATTGCAGAAGCCATTGTTGTGGTCGTCTCACTTTGCAGAATCACACAGAGAACACAATGAACGTTCTCCCTCTCTCCCGACTAAACTCGTGCGTAATAATATATGTTCTGTTTGATTTATTTCGACTTTGTTTTTTTTTGAAGAGTTGCTACTACTGCTGGGATATGAGTAAATCAGCAGTGTCAGCATTCCCAGATTTAAATCCTGAACCATCTGTATAGGGAGGGGGTGAACCACATACTGATAAAAAATCATACAAATTATGTTGTATGTCCATACATGTTATGTTTAGGAAGATTTGCCTTTGATTTATTGACCCACATTAATTCATGTACTTGTACTGGTTTTTGGAACAGACAGCAGTCTTTTGCTAACGCCTCCAGTCAAACTTTTATTGTGATGTGCTATATTTTATTTGGTAGCAGAATTAGTTTAGTAGCAGAATCAAGAGGAAACTCAAGGAGACAAATAGATCAAATGATTTTGAGGGATAGTCTTAATTAGTTTTATTAATGGATAAAAACAAAAGGGATGTTAGTTTTTACCCCCTTTGAATTATGTTTACGACAGAATTAGTAATTACAACATTACTACTAGCCTTTAATTTTTTAAGATTTAGTAACCAATTGTAGATTATGAAGATGGACTCGGCAAACAACTAGACATATTCATGGTATCTCTGTCCATATTCAAGCTCAATGACTTAGCCTTATTGGTGTAGAGCATTTTCACATTGGATCTTTGCTCATTCAGCAACTTCCACAGGCTTCTCTTGGCATTGGCTCGAAATGGGCAATTAGATGCCATGAACCCGTCCACTAAGTGCAGGTATGCTTCTAGGTCATGGCAACATGCTACATCCGCATTGGGCTTCAAGAAAGGAGACATTTTGGTATCAACTTTTAATTCAGTTCCAACGTGTGCATATGCCCATGGCATACTATTGTCTAGCACGTTAAGCACTGCTGAGGCTCCCGAGCCCCTCAATTGTTTGTCGAGCTCTTCGCTCACAAACATGCCTGGTACTCGAGTGATTATGTCTTGTGAATTAACAATTCGTAAGACCTTCACGTTTTTGGCCTTTAGACGGTTTGCAAAACCTCGGTTCCCAACTCGAGGACCTCCGAAGGAGAAGACAGACACCGGTGGCATATTGATTGAACATGTACTTAATTCATCCCCCACCAACAAAGCTAAGGCCGCCCCAAGGCTGTGCCCCGTGATGGTGATGCTTAGTGTCTCACCTTTATACTTCTCGAGTAATCTTTGAACTTCTTCGACTACTGATTGGGCTAAACTTTCTACGTGAGCTCCACGTGTCTTGAATAGACCCAAAAATCCACATTCTACTTTGGATTGTGATTCGGTGTCATCTTTTTCTTCTGACATCGGAACAAGTAGATTCCTAAAGTTTTCGCCCCACTCGAGACATGTAGCCGTACCACGTAAAGCTATCACGATGTCCCTCCTTCCCATCCTTTGAATTTCTCTCCTGTCATCGCACACTGCCACATACCCTATCCAGCTTGATCGTTGGGTCATCCATCCAAGATCCGGCGCTACATCATCCACCCATTTGGGCAACCCGATAGATGACGTTGCATAAAGGCTCTTTGTCACCTTATAGGACCTATCAGGAAGCACCACGTGCCGCGGCCATGGCGGCTCGTCTGCTGACGTGGCAGGATCAGAATGAAAACAATGATAAGCCGCCTGAATGAACTCCCCATACCGGACTATCTCTCGCCGGAGATTCTCATCGAGCGGGTCCAATAGGCCTTCCCAGTCACGACTTCCATGATACTCGCGCCACCGGCTACCGAGATTGTTCCTCGGAGAATATTCCGCCGACTTAGACAACAGCCTCTGCAGCCTATTTAAATGGCGCGGCGACATTTCCTCGACGGCTTTCTTCTCTGGCCAAACTCTGGCCAAGTTCAATCCTTCTAATAGTCCTTTTGCTTTGTTTTCCAACGACGGAACAGAACCGGATTCTTTCTGAACCGGTTCTTGATCAGGAGGCTGCTTTTGCAGCAGTTTTTCAAGGTTGGACAGATGCTTTTTTGTCACCTCAGTTGAAGCTACAGGATTTGCATTTTGTGCTTGAACTTGAGGCCTATTCAATGGGTTCAATGGTGAACCTGAACACTTGAAACTGGCACGTCTCGCCTGAAAAGGGTGGAGGTTATTCGCCGGAAGTGTTGAGCCAATTTGCATCATATTTTTTTTACCAGAAATTGGAAACTGATATTTGAAAGAAAGGTTTACTCAATTACAAGCTTCCTTTTCTGGATGGGGTATTGGGGTGGCAAAGCTCAAGAAACAGCTGTGAGTTGAGACCAAATGGGACTGAATGGATTAATGGCAGCTTATATAGAGCAATTCTTAAGTAAATGCCCTCGATTCTTCAGCTATTTACAAAGGAACCATCAACCATGTTTTTTTTCATTTTTTCATCGGTTGCATGGACATAGGGATATTTATGTGAAACTGCTAGGAAATGGACCTCCTCTCTACTGGTTGAATTGTTGTCCGGAAAGTCTGCTGAATTGGTGTATTTGACCAAAATGTCCCTTTTCAATTCAAATGTCAAACTTATCCTTTCTTGTACAACAAAAATAAGGTTTGATAAAACATTTGAATTCTTCTGGACCTTTCAGATTAGATTAGAGACATGTTAACGTGTGAGACAACTTTGAAATTAGTATTTGCTTTATTTTTATCCATTCGAGGGTTTCATATTGAAACAAAGAATAGCTCAATATTTGTTTGAAACATAGTACGTGTTTAAGAATATCAATCTTAAAATCGCATCGCTCATTTTAGTTCTAAATTAATCAAATTGCCCTTTTAAACTTGTTATTCTCATACCATATTTTTCGAGTTCCATCTATAAATATCCATTGTACGCGTGTTAATTTGTTTTGACTCCGTTCGCCACCCACCTCACAAACACACACACAAAAAAAATCAATAAATAAATCAATAGCTTGATGTAATGAAGAAAGTTCTCCATCAACAATTTCCACTAGGTTTTTTATTTTGAACAAAACATTGAATGCTTCATGTAATATACTACTTTTTGCTCAAAGCTGTTGGTCATTCGTTTTAGGCAAATTATGAAGTAAAAGTTTGAATATTCAATTCGTTTAAATTAAGAGGCAAATCTAGTCAAGTTCTTCAAGATATCAACTTGATCTTTTGCAGTCAGCTAAAAATGCATTAATTTGGTTGCTCAGTCTTTCTTCTCACTTGCTTTTTCTTGACGTGAATATGTTTCCTTACTCTATAATTTACGAACATTTTGCAACGAAGAAGTGCTGGATTTTACGGCATTATAACAAATTTAGCAAATTCGTTAAGAAAGTAGAAAGAGTTTTTGACACGGATTGAGTTTATAGACTCGTATGAATGAGCAAATAGTGACGTGAAGAGCTTAAAGACGGCGAAAGCCATAGTGTAGCCCTATTCGATTCAATTTCTAGCATTTGTGTCAAATTATTTTAATTATTATATTTTGGTATATGCAATAAAATATATTTTTTCCTTTAAAGTGCATATATTGTCAAAGTATTATTTCCTTGGTACATAATAAAAAATTAAAATTGGGTCACTCATCGTTGAATTTTAGTGTTTTACAAGTTCTCAGTAAACACAACTTCGTCAACAAGTTAATGATGTCAATTAGTGAGATAAATGCGATTACCATCTAATCTTGCCATTGATAAATGAACTTTTACTAATGAAAAATTTTCCGGAGAAATATCGTTTTATTCATCTTTTTCTTATAAAATTGTGTAATTCAAAATTACTTGGTGCACCTATTTTTTATTATTATTATTATTATTTTCTTATTATTTTTATTTTTTATAAACACACTTTTCTGTGTCAAAGTTCTCTGCGCGGCTATTTTTAGAACAAAATCTTGATAAACTCTTGAATCCAAATGCTTTAAACAGCCATCTTAAGAATATAGCATTCTGAATAAAAAAGGTTATGCATAAGAAACGGAGAAATGGCAAATGGAGGGCAGACAATTCTTTTACTGAGCCAACTTGTTAATATTAATATCCAAACGTTGTTGTTTCAACCATTTATCTATGATATATGTCAGTTCTACCTAATATTCAACACATGAAGCAAATCAAAGTAGCTTGGTTTTAATCTTGATTCCGTGCATTTACTTTGGTCTAAAACAATTTACTAAACAACAACCTCTTTCTTTTTTTTTTCTTTTTTTTATAGATATTTAATTTATTTCTATCTCGTCGCATATTAAATTTTGACTATGTAGTAAGCACCGAATAGATTTAAGATCCGAAATGGGTTAAATTTTAATTGAATGGATTTTGTTCGATTCGAATTTACTCACGTGATTCAAGGAAAAAAAATAGACAAGGATTAAGCCCCCGTTTGGTAACTATTATCTATAACTCTTTTTTCTAATACTTATTTTTAACCACATATTTACATAATAAAATATTGTACATGTAAACTCAAAATTTTTCCCCACTTTTTAATCATGCATTCTCCAAAAATTCACTATTCAAAATATTGTTTTTCCTAAATAATTTTCATCAAACACGGGCTAAAAGTCAACAAGAAAAAAGTCATCGGATGTTAAGTCTTTTCACTTGCATCCTCAGGCCACAAAGTCTCACCTAATTGTAGACACGAAAATACTTGCAAATAAAAATGGTAAGTGTAGGATCAATTCATAGTCAATTGAGTTCAGTCGAACTCGTAGCAAATTCAACTGTCGGTAATGGCAAGCAATTCAGTTTGGTGCTAAGGAAAAATGATGAGAACGAAGACTCAAACTAAATGTGTACCACGTACTTCATGTGCGGGGCTAACGAATAGACCAAAAGCCTGCACTTTTCTTTATGATGTGACAAACACATTAATATCTCGCATTAATAAATATTAAATAATTCCATTTGTGAAACTGATTAGCAATATTTATACCGACAATGTGCGCAAGGTTGGTCTTAAGCCACGATATTGGAGAACTAGAAGGATAGTGCACATATATATTCGTCCTTACAATTATAACATTGCTTGAGCCCCATTTTTCTCAAAAAAAAGGCAATTTACAATAGTCTTATGATGGAAAATATGTGTTTAAAAGATAAGAAAAAGTTTTGGATTTATGTGTAATATTATTTTATTGAAGAATGTGTGGTTAAAATGAATCAAATCACTATTCAAAAATACATTTTGTTGAAAAAAATGAGACTGAGACAAGGGTTATGTTACTCCAAAAGGCGATAATTCTAAATTATTCCTTACATTAATCGTGAATTATGCATATGTTATTGCTTTGCTTCTATTGATTTTGCCATAGTGCGCCAATAACTTTTAGGAATAAATAATGGAGCAATTTACAATGCAATCCAATATTAGTGCCTAATATCACCACATGCCAAACACGTTTTCTCTCACATTAAACAAAAGGCAAAAATGTAGTAACTTTAGTAGGAGTGGTAAATGGAGCGAATCAAGCCGCTCGATTTGTCTTACTCGACAAGCTGACTCACCTCAAGAAAGGTGGCTCCTCACCCCACGAGTTTGCCTCTTGCTGGGACAAGCCAAACCCCCTGTGACTCACCTCTTTTTTGATTGAAAATTACATTTTTTAATTCAAATATGAGCTGCTATGAGCCTTAGAAGAGTTGACTTGTTCCCAAGCCTACGAGCTACTCGCATGAGTGATTCGTTGCTAGCTTGCGCCTGCAGCTCACCTAGGGCAATAGTCAAGTCGATGAATAACTTGTCATGCTTAACACCTCTAAGCACAAGTGGGTTGTTTGAACAATTGTTTTCACATAGCGATTTTGAACTTGATAATGAGTTTACTTGATATCTCATAACGTATATTATGAGCTAAAGTTGGGTGTTATCATTGTAATTTATGTCTCTGTAAGACCTAGCCGTCCCTCCTAATACTATTTAGGGAAATTAGAAAATGTAGTCATGTTTAAATGTGCATTTTGAAAAATGGCAATTTAAAAAAAAAAATCAAATATGATCAATTTTAATGAAAATAGACCAAAATACCATATTGCATAAAATTTAGAAAAATAGGCCAAATTTTAAGACCCTAGGCAGAGCAACCCCCCCACCTCTCCACACAGGCTACTTTTTGGAATCCAACCTCTGAAGCTTCAGCTGGTGCTTGAATTTGTTGATGAAATCATCAGATTTAGCATCCACTTAATGGGATTGATTATCCCAAAAAAGAAATTCAAAAGTAAAAATGTCTCTCTCTCATTATCTGCTCTTGACTCTCTATAACGTGTAATATGTAAACGTTGACCTTTAGGGTGAATGTACATATGTTGCACAATAGGAAGACTTATGAACCCAAATCTGGCTTGAAGATTTTGGATTATGAAAGTTAGGTGAGTGATACTCGATATCGAACCGAAAGTTAAAAGAAAAAAATTTAGTTTGCGTGAGACATACTCCGTTGACTTGATTAAATCGAATTAGTCTTGAACTTAACAATGCCTCTATAATACTAGATTACTTGTGGCTCTATTTTCCATTATGAAACTTAGTTTATAAGTTGGCATGAGATTTACAAGATTATATGCTTGTACAAGTGTAATTAAAACTCAATATTAAAAGGTATACACTAACCAAAAAAACAACTGAACAATAAACTTTTTCAAATGTAAATTAACATTTGTTTTTCTTTTACGTTTTAGCGCATAAAAGACAAGTATCAAATGAATACACAAGATCCTCTCTAATAGTTTAAAGTTTTTAATGAGAGGATTAACATCGTATAAAACAAACGTTAAAACAAAATACTCGCATTCAAATTTTATTACCATCTCTATTTATTAAAAAAAAATTAGTTTAGTTTTGTAGTAAAAATTGTGTTAAGGATAATATTTAAATGGGACGGTTCACCGTCCAACTCTTGACTCAATTGGTAAATTTTAATATGTCTCATATTCTTCACTCAAACTCACATTTGACATTGGAACAAAGTCTTACTTTAGTTGTTGACTTTAATAGAAGCGAGTTACCATTGTTTATATTTGTGTCGAAATTTAGGTATTGAAAACATACATATGAACGTGTGTGTGACAAGTGAACCAACCAGAAATTTGTCGTATAATTAATTTTCCACGTACAGAACATGTGACTTGTTGAAACCACCGACCTTTATTCTTCAATGTAGACGCGTTACCAACTAGTTGTACTATTTTGCTATATTATTATGCTGAAGTCTGTATTTTGTGCTTCAATCGGGCCTACATATGTTAGAAAAATCGTAATTTGTTAAAATTTAAATTATATAACGAAATTCAACTGCCATTCAGTCCCAAATTCGGTGAAAGATCGTAAATTTCACTTTAAATCGAAAATGATCTTTTATTCTGTTGTATTCAAATGTACAATATGAGTGAAATGTAGAAGTTAAAAGGCAAACCGTGTAAGAATATATAATTTTGCTAAAAGCGATTAGTAGTATGAGTATGTTAAATCGATAAAATACTCTAAACCTTATAAAAAGTTACCAAAATTTAATTCCGGAACATTAAAATGGCCTTCATGAATATGCATGTCGCATCCCTCTTGTTTTGGGTTTTGTCATTTTATCAACGCTACTGTAAAAATAAAAAATTAATAAAATTCACTTATAAGCTGAAGGAGCCACCACTTCTTTATATTTTGTGATTTGCCATAAAAATAATGAAAAAAATATCACTTATTAGACGGGGTGCTTTGAAATGAAAGAAAACTCCTTCCATGTTTCACACCGATTCTATGACTGTTTCTACTAGCTTCGAGTTATGGTTCCGCCAACTTATTTGTATAGTATTTATAAACAATTTAAATTATAAACAAATAGAAATGAGCAATAAATAATAAATAATAAATAGGACAATACGAAAGAGAAATGACAACTTGTGGGGCAATTTTCTTGGAGACGTTTTTAATTGGAATTATTCAGTCAGCAAGTACGTAGCATGTTTTCAAATTCTCCTACCCAAAAATGTCAAATTTGAAAAGCCAACAAAGGGTATCCTATTCTAATTTCCAAGAAACAACTAGGAAGTGACAAATGTATTTCCGCATTTAAGAAAGGGAAATGCTATTTGTACACCAAGTTTGATACCTCGATGTACAAATTCCCTTACAAGAAGAGGGCCCACGACCAATAAAAAATTGTGGGCCCCCCTCTTTTGAGGGGGTCTGTATACAAAAATGTCAAACTCGATGTACGTTTAGCAATGCCCTTTAAGAAATGACATACATGCATTGACAGAAAATTTACAAATATTCACAAGGGAGGTGGACCCCATATGAATTCAATATTATCAAAAAAATGACCCCACGTATTTGTGTGTACAAAAATGTTGTGAGTACAGATTTTTTCTACAGAGTTTTCAACAGGATTTTGAATTTTACTCATATGATGGTGGGCCCCATGTGATTAAAAAATTGATTTTTCTATCCACCCACCCCCCTAATGTGTCTATCCCAGGAATTTGTATAGCAGGGTTGTGTGTATTCTGTAGGCTTTTTGTACGTTTTTTCTGTACACACAACATTCCTCATGATGAAATGTGTGGTTGGAAAAATTGTAGGACTCAAAAAATATGTGGTTGAAATGAATTGATTACTTTGACTTAAATTAAAATCTATATTTTAATCGGTACCAAACAATAACATAATATGCAATATATTTAAGAGAGTCAATGATTAAAAATAAACTTCAAGATATTATTGTGCCAGATAATAAATAAGCATAAATGAGTTTACGAAGCCAGCCGAAGGTGAGCTATACCACAGACGTGATGGCCGAGGGAGGAGCTGTGGCCGTGGTAGGGGAGATATTGAGGAAGTAACATGAGGAATGTGCCATTGCCATCTATCGAAGACAACGGGCACCACAGACGTGATGGCCGAGGGAGGAGCTGTGGCCGTGGTAGGGGAGATATTGAGGAAGTAACATGAGGAATGTGCCATTGCCATCTATCGAAGACAACGGGCATTTCCCTTCATTGAGTGCTAAGGGGATGCAAACCACCTTCTGAGCTCTATCTCCGCGCACCTTGCAATCTTTAATAGCTCGTGGACTTCTTGAAAAATCTTTATCAAACATACGCCTTATATATGATAAGTAGTGTAACGTAATCACCCCAGCTTTCACGAGTCAACCACTATGCGGACCTTACGCACAACCAAATGAATTATGCAGTGGAAAGGACAACAAAAAAATAGTGAGAAAAACACTGATATTCACCTGTATTCTCACTTTGTACAAATATTTTCTTCAGAGGTTTACACAGTGCTGAAACATCAAGTAATTGTCGTAGAGAAGTCCATACCTTAAAGCACTAACGCGAAACACTAATTTTACATGACACGAGAAAAACTGTAGGGTCAAGTTAATTTAACGTTCATCTCTTCAGGTGGAACAGCAGCCAGAATTTTTGTTAACTGGTTGTCCTTGGATCTGCACAGTTGGAGGTTGGGTATTTTTCATGCCAGGTTGACTCACCATCCTGTTCGCACAAACCATCACAAAGTTGAATAGAAATTATACCTAGGTAATTTCAACATAAAATTTTATAAAACTGAATGTAGAATTCTATAATCCACACAAAGAATGCCTACTTGTCCTTGATTGAGGCAGCCATAGCCATGAAAGCCTGCTCTACATTGGTTGCATTTTTCGCACTTGTCTCCATGAAAGGAATCCCAATTTCATCCGCAAAAGCCTAAATCAGTCAAGGAATGACATAATAACATGACTAAGCTTATCGAGTGTCTATGTACCAAGTAAATAGATATGACTTACGAGGATTGGAAATATAAGGTGCATCAATTGTTTACCTTAGCTTTCTCAGTGGACACAACTTTCTGTGCTGTGAGATCACATTTGTTTCCAACAAGAAGATTGTTAACATTGTCACTAGCATATCGGGCAATTTAATTTAACCATTGCTTGACATTATTGAAGCTTTCTTGATCAGTCACATCATAAACTACCTGATAGAAGTAACACCAAAATAAGCCTATTGCATTACATGAGAACAACACTTGAATGAGAATTATCCATACTTACTATGATGCCATGAGCCCCACGGTAGTAGCTGCTAGTAATAGTTCTAAAACGTTCTTGCCCAGCAGTATCCCACTGCATGAAGCACAGAGAGGATTATGGAAGCAAGGGAACACCATAAGCAGAAAATAAAACAGGAATAAGACCAAGTAAATGACCATGGTGGTAAATGGAAGCTATAGGGAAGTAAAATACATGTTCAAAACCTTAGAGTGATAAAACATGATTTTATGATTCTCTACATCCTATAAAAGCATATGCAATTGGAAATTTTTCCTTGATGGAAAAATTAACGAATTACCAATGCTACATTCAGGCAAAAGGAGTTTTTATATCTTGGGAAATTAATAAAATCTTAGCCCCATCAAACACAGCATGCTACGAGATATTACAAATACTTACAATTTGGAGTTTAATATTTTTACCATCTTGTTCCACAGTGCGGATTTTCTGCATCAACAACCAAGAGACATAATTATGGATGGCTGATTCCGCATGTAGTAAGGGTCAAAGGACATTATAGAATCGATCACTTACAAAGTCTACACCAATGGTACTAATATAACTTTCAAGATATCAATCATCCTGAAAACAAAGATGAATGTTAAAAAAAGTACATGAGTATAGTTGCTTCTAAGTTAGATTATTGGTCATGTCTAGAATGCAGAATTGCAATACATATAACAACATAACTATACAGAACAGCAATTAAAGAATGTCAGATTATTATTGATACAAGTACATACATGGTTTAAAAAATCGGCTGAGGCACACGCCTCAAAGCGAGGCGTTAATTAAATGCCTTAAGGCGCTATCATTGTTCTCTCTCCAAAACACAAGGAACATGAGTTATATAGAACAAGAGAGAAGAGTGCTTAACATAAGAAACCAGACGCGCTGATTCATTCAATGATGTCTTTTAACAGCAGGTGATGCAAATGACAAAGTGGATTAGTTCATAAACTTTAGTATCAATTCCATGCTTATTTCCAGTTCCCCAATTTTTGGAGACCCACCCATTCCTTGTATTGAAATAAATAATAACGCCAAAACAGAATTATATCAGAGAGGAAAATTATGTTGTCACACAGGAGATCATAAGCAAGAAATCGATGTTACAAGGGACCCTAACACGGTAAAGCATTATGGATCGGACTAGGAGAATATAAAAGGTTTCATGATGCTCAAAGAAGAATAGATACAATTGAAGATAAATTGAGATCTTACAGCAAACCTCAGAAGAAGACATGATTTACCAACACCAGAATCTCCAATAAGCAATAGCTTAAGGTAGTCACTGCATTTTTTTTTTTTTTAAATGGAAATTACTCGTATAACAGCTGAAACGTGAAAAAGAAATGCAAGAACAGATTAACACCACAGAATTTTACATATAGCAAACAAGGGACACGAGAATCTAACACATCATTTGATCAACCTCGCCAAATTAAGAAATGGAAGAATGGAAATTTATTTACAACATCACTTGGATGTAAAGTAATTTACTAACAAATACCATGTGAACGAGCTTAGATCTTAAGCAAATTTCATAATCTGAGCACGGACTTGCAATTGAGAAAAGAACAATGCACAACATACACTTGCCGAGATACACGATGTGTAGGAAACAAAATTTCCCACCTAAACTTCGAGCCTCTCAGATACATTATGACATCTTTGGATTCTCAGTTTTTCATTATATGCGCTTACTACATTCTTGAAGTTAGGACATATTTTTTATTAAGATTCAAAATGTCCAACCATTAGAAATACAATTTCATAAAATCAATGGCTATCCTCCCCCATTGCTTTTGACCTCTGAGAAAACCCTTGTTTGCAAATTCTCAGCGGTCTGGGTGAACTTTTTGAACCCCTGATTAACAAAAGGAGAAGAAAAACTAGAAAAAAAAAAAAAAATTATTGCTCAACACACACGACCAAAATATCATGAACCTCACACAAAGCTTTGAGCTTCACTGCTTTCTATAAGAAAATGACATACCCAACCTCCCAATGAGCTTCACTGTTTTCGATAGAAAATGCTACACCCAACCTCCCAGAACCTCCAAACAAGAGAAAATGTCATGCCATCTATTCTTCGTAACAAGGAGCTCTAACAAATTCAATTCTAATACGCGGTATTTAAATGATTGTATTTTCCGTGCATTTTCATTTTCTTGGAAAACACCGCTAACTGGAGACATAGATATACATCTCTCTGACAAATTTCATTTGGATATTGATTGTTGAGGTTGAGATAGCATATTGATTCAATATCGCCATTCAAATCACACAATAAAGCATTAACTGCATTACATGTAGGAGAAGAAGCCTAGTACCCATCCGACATCGAAATTAATACAACAAAACTGAACTGTATTTAGGGAAAACAAGAAAAGAACATTGTGAATTTCATTAAGGGAAAATGGCAACAGAACATTGAATTACAGGATTATACATAACCGTGTTCTATATGACCAAAACTTTTATCTAACTTTTCAAGTTACTGACACAATTATGGTCTTCATATTAGAACTCCTGATATATTACATCATTGATACTAAATATTCCTTCAAAATTCAGAAGATAATTAAATTGGTAAAACTATAACTAATATAAAAGAAGGGCTCGAGTCAAACTTTTATTGTGATGTGCTATGTTTTATTTGGCCACATCAGATT
>CAIGRP010030050.1:0-10838 GCA_903798385.1 Fraxinus cuspidata
GCTTACTCTAGTGTTCAGAATATTTCAACATATCCTATATAGATTCCTACAATGTTCTAGCTTTGATTATTTCTTGCTTGATTATATGAATCGAGTGAGAGTTTGGTGCTTCCATCTCTCATCATGTGATTTGTTATATTCCGGTTCACCACAGAGCGATCCATGGCCGGTTACACAAACATTCCGACGTGGGAGCTAACCTTGTAAACTTCACCTACATACTAATAGGAGGAAGTCAGTAGAAAAGATAAATGTACAATTGACATCCAAGCAACTAACCCATCTGTTTGTAGTCAAATCAATTCTGGGAGTCTCAATGAATTACCAACAACAAGAAGCATAACAAGAAAAAGAAAAAAATATTGCAGCTACAACCAGCCATTTAAAAAGAATAAAAGTGAAGCACTTAACTTCTATTTTGGCAGAACAAGGCGATCTTGGCCTTCCACTAGCTTTGCAGATCGAATCACATCCCCAGTTTTAATCTGAGAAAGAGTTTCTCGTCCCACAGTCGTATACCTGTACATCAGAATATTTCTTCTTTACTGCAAGGAAAAGACCTTATTTGCCTCAGGTGTAAATGTAATATGAACAAAATTGGGACATACCCGAAGACTGAGAATTGACCTTCGTCAAAGGACAGCCCCCCTAAGCCAGCCTGAGAATAACAAAAGGAAGAAGAAGAATGTACCAAATTTTTAAGGAGGAAAAGTATATAAGATGAAAAACGTGTAAGTCCAATATCACTCACATTTCTCTTGTCATATAGATAAAAGAAAAACTGATTTGGCGAAGAGTATTCCTCAGAGACATCATTATGAGCCATGGCAACTGCACCGTATACGGACAATGGAAGCACAGGCAGCTCTCCATCCTTCATAAGGAAATTTTAATCAATCTTACAATTAAAAGAAATGCTGGTTGATGGCTACTTGGTATTTATGAATAAAATAAAGTGTGAGGACCTGCACACTTAACGTCGTTTTGTACAGTGGCTCAAATTGCCCAGAAGGCTTTATTTCCAAGGGAATGCTATAGCCAATGTCCTTTCCCAACCCACCATCGGAGAGAATTGCTTGGTTGGCACAGTTGAGCTTCACCCCATTGTATGCTCCATCAACCACCTACGCAATAGTTGAAAAATTATTGAGAACTCGATACGCGAATACAATAAACAAACCCTTCTTCTATAAGCAGAAAAGAAAATCAGTGTATTTAGTTTATTCAAGCCAATAAGAGTTCAGTAGGGCCAGGTATCGAGAAATAAAACTTAAATCTATTTATTTCTAAACTATATACAGCTGTTACTCTTTGATGGATCATTAAGTTAAAACTAGAGAAGACTATCTCGATTTCTATTTCTCCATGTTCGTTGGAATTTCAGTTCCACCCATCCAGTACTCCAGTGTAATTTTATGAATTCGTTTTCTGCTTGCTCCTTGTCCCTTCTGCTTTCCCTAGGTTGGAATCTTACCACCTTTCTCATGGATCATCCTATAAATTTGGGAATGAGCACAATACGTCAACGTGAATGGTTCCATTGTTAGTTAGCCTTTGTCAAGGAATGGACTCGAACCAGCACCACTGTGCAATGAAATGAAAAATGCCTAAACAAGTGCAGTGTGCTTAGCCTGCCGGGGAGCTTTTCATTCAATTTTCTTGTATCAATTTTCATGATGTTTCAGAATGATACATAATTCTTTAGTTTGGGAATCCATACAAGTTCAGGATCCAGAGTTGAATGCATTTTTTGCTTAAATCAGAATCAATGAAATCTCTGCCATCAAAACCACTGCAAGAAGGAAAAAAATGCACATTCTCAATTAAAAATTTCAAACCACCAAATAGTAGAAAATCATGAGATTAAAGAAACGCAAGTAAAACAAAAAGGAAATATACTTTGATAATATAAAATGCTGAATTATTTGATGCTTGTGCTGTTAAATCTTATTCTAGAAATCATTGAAAGTATTAAAAAAATAAAAAGGGATCTATAAGAGGATGCAACATGAAGATTAAATGTAAAATAAGAAAATGAAAAAGAAGGTGTAATAGCATTATTCTATACTGTTAAGCATAAAAATAAAATAAAAACTCAATAAGATAAAGTACGATTCACTACCTTACCAGTTTTGCAAAGTTTCCTGCTGTCAGTGGAGCTGAATAGCCATCTAGAACAACCTAAAAACAAGTTCATTCTTAGTAAACTTTACTTATTTATATAGCATGAAAAAAAGGCCTAATTAACATTAAAATCTGAGTGAATATTTACAGTTGCAGGCATAAATTAGATTGCTCCAATTTATCTAGCAAATAACAAATCAGAAAGGTTTCAGACAAAAATTAAAAAATCTATCCCCTGTTTGGTTCAGCTACAAAAGTTTATTAAAATTTAAGTCACAGTCAACAAATAGTTTTAACCACATTTCATGAGCCCCATAACTATTCAACCACACGTTCCATCAATTTTTAACAAAATCTACTAAAAAACTGATTTTTATCTAAACCAAATAGGGGCTTAATATACTGAAACCCATATGATGATCAGTGTTGATTCAATGACACTGCGTCAGTAATGTATGTATGTGCACGTGCGTGAGAGAGAGAGGACAAATGATTACAATGTTGGTAAATATGCACCATGCTTAGAAAGTCATAAGTCTGTTTGAAGTATCCAATTATTGTGCTTTAATGGAATAGTTGGATAGCACCCAGCCAGAAAAAAACACGTAAACGACACAATTTTATAGTCCATAATGTAACTAAGTTAATTGTAGAGAGAAACAGTAATGAGCTCAAATGGCAACATGATGTGCGAGCAGCCAGTGCTAGAGCGCTGACAGGAAGTAAATCTGCACTCAAAAGGCATATTCAGCATACCTGGATTGTTGCCATGCTTCTGGGCTCGCCGGCAGCTTCTGGAGAAAATGTCGAGCCATCTCCTTTCTCAATAGAGAATTCAACAATTCCTCTACCTGTAAGCCTGACGAATCAGGTAAAATATCATTGCATACCTCATACATATTTGTTCCACACACTTCATATGGTAGGCTCATTGTCCAACTTTAATGCAGTGGGGATCATTTTAATGAGTCGTGAGAATTGTGCCAAATATGCTAATAATCTAACAATCATCCAATCAAATAGGGAAGGACATTCTGAATTGTATAACTATAATGAAATTCGCCTGCTTGCTGCAAGGGTAAAACTGCTGATTTCTGCAATTATACAGGAAGTCTTAAGAAAGAACAAAGTTATGTGGTGATTGCGAATCTATGATATTCATTACCTGGGATAATCTGAATATTGCTGAGGCAACAAAAAAGATAATCCTGGAGCCTGTTGAAAAATACATCCTTGACACGTCACTGATCCAATTGTGAACATGTAACTCGTTAATCCACAAAAATGTGATATGCAGGAAGGATTTGTATACAGAATTGCTACATTTTCTCAATTCTTTCTCATTAAATTTCCATTGTTCAAAATTGTGGCAGTTAATCCATCATGTGCAAAATGTCCTGAAGATTACTTGATCATCAGTTCAATTCTGAAAGCAATCATCAATACCTGTAGCATTTCCAACTGTGCAACAGTATCTAGTGTAGATGCAAGCCCGATGGAAACTTTGTCTGAATCCTTATCCTTAATGCTTTCAAGAAGGTTTTGCAGTCCATCCTGACCAGCCATAAGAAATCCATTTATCATTTTTGAATCTTCTGAGAACATTCCAACCGTAACTAATGCAATTTTTTACTCTTTGAAATTGACCAAATTTTTGAATTAAGACCTTGTTTGATCCACATTTTTTTTCAAAATATATTTTGCACTGTCTTTTTTTCAACCACACATTCTTCAATAAAATCATATTACACGCAACCCAAAAAAATTTCTTTCATTTTTAACCACACATTCTCCATCAATCTACTATTCCAAAATGCATAATACACGAAAAATGGGGCTCAAACGGGCCCTAAGTTAAGTGAACCTCCCGTGATATATCATCAAACCAACAACATATATACACTTTTGATGAAGGTAAAAACAGAAGCCTGGAAGGAGATGGGGAAACAGAATACCAGCATTAAAATAAAATAAAATAATTCCTAAAAATTGGTAGTTCTGGTGTAAGTGAGGATTTTATCCAATCGAAGCTCGATCGAGTTTATAACAACAACAGGCACCCCATGACCATCTGCTATATTTGGATAAAAGAGAAGGTTTCTATATATGAGAAAAAAATTAACAGAATATGCGAGGTGATAGGCAGATTTTAGAGAAGTTACTGAATGAATAGAATTGACTATGTTGCATTATTATCATTGATGACATGTGACATGTAAATACATTAAAGTTTGGGCTTCGCACAGTAAAACTTTCCTTAGTGCCCTAATTTACGAGTGAAAACAAAATATTCTGACATGTACTCAATTACAATAGTCAGAGCAGAGACCATACATTTTTATCCAGGAACTGGACTTGGTGAAATAAAGTGTGGGCATTCATCCATATATATTACTTGCCAAGTCTTTGGGAATTTTTACAATTCAGTATAAAAAATTTGAATATAGGAAAAAGATTAAGTCCATCCAACTTCCAGTGAATCGTGTGGGTTCCCAATTAGCCAAAAATGGAAAAAAAAAAATCCCACAAAACTCAAGAAAATGGAGAACTATAAGAAACAATAAAACAAATTCACATTATAACATTGCAATGGACACAAAGACTCCAAAACAAATTATTCTAAACACACACTCTCTCCAAACAACTTATTCTAAACAATAAATGAAGGTACACATTTATGAAAAGAGCAGGTTGGTATCAAAAACGCTAAAGCTTTTTTTGACAAAGTACCTTCCCATCTGTAAGAGATGCATACAAGACAGAACCATTTTCTCTCAGTTCGTCAGGTATGCTAGTCAAGATGGATTCTTTTTCGTCCTTAGCAATCTGAAAATAAGGGAGGAGAAGATGATTAGGTGAAGAATGGTTAGGTTATATAACAAAGTTTAGCTTCATTTCCTAAGGAGATAAGCTGGTTATTTTTATTATTATGAAAGACATAATAATTTAGCAAATAAGAGAAGTTTAGCTCCATAATAATTTAGCAAATAAGTAGTCTAACAAAGTTTAGTTTCATTCCTAAGGAGATAAGCTGGTTATTTTTATTGTTGTGAAAGACATAATAACGTAGCAAATAAGAGAAGCTGACATTCACGGGCAAGGACGATGATCATTAAGTAAAGAAGGAATACTAAAATGATTTATGCACTCTATGAAACAAGTATTCTCAATACACTCCCCTATAACAAGAAAGCAGTGTTTTTGGTGATCAAAACTATAATCTCCTTATACATACGCCAACTTAGATATAGGCGCTAATAAACAGGTCTTAATCCCATCGAAAACTGAGCAAAATCAAAAGTGGGTCATGTCATATTTCAGCCCGATGAAATACATGCAGAACATCTAGCATTGTGGCTGTTTCAGCCCATATAGGTATCCATGAAGAAAGATCAAGTGTTACCTTTAGAGCTTTCTTGACATTGCCCTCCATCGTTCCAAATGGTTTTCTCTGTGGAATCCTTAGCAAGTATGATATGTCCTCCAGAGAATCCTATGAGAGAAAATAATTGAAAAGTTAATATTTTGAAGAAAGGACCAACCTTCACGCAAAATAAATTTTTACTGTTCTAACGAACCTGTATAGCTTTCATGTTTGTGTTAGCTGGAATTGCTCTTCTCAGAGCTAATTCCCCGGTTCTAGGAATTTTTGTTTCCGGGGAATATAACACCGCCTCAGCAGAGGAAATCAACCAAGAATCTTGACCAATTAAAGGTAGCGGAGATGTGAGCTGAAGAAAGAGAATGATGGTCGCTATGGCACTCTCAAACCACTTCTTTCCTTGCTCTGCAGATGTAGATAAATTCAAGATATTCCATCCAGATGTCAACTCCTACATAACCAAAAATCCATCTGAAGAGCTGTGAGATGTTAATATTGATTCTCAATGCAAATATTTAGTAAATATCCCCGGCTCCGCCACATGTTTTCTACAATGAATGAAACAAGTTCTTTGTTGCCTCGTCACTATACCTTATTATAGTCCCCTGAGCAATAGAAAAGATCGATACCCTGTCCAAAAGAATTCCTGCTGACAATGATGGTCCATGTATAGTGTATAATACATAATTTTATAGACCCCTTTGTGCAATCTGTATTTTACAGGGACAGCTTACAAAGTATTTAATCCATAAACAAGTGGAGAAATTATTCACAGCTAAAGGTTCTCTATTGGCATTCATCATATAAAAGGGAAAGCGGGCCTATAATTTCCCTGAGAAGAGTTCCAATCACTCGGTACTCATACTGTCACATAAATAACAAATAAATGTGACGCAAGAACTGGATAAAACGCCTTGTATAAGGGCAATAGGCAACTTCTAATCATGATTCCAACTCGTAAATAAGTTGAAAACAAAATTTAAGAAGAACATGCGTAACCAAGAAAAAGAGCCGAAATTGAACTGACCATTGAGTCGTCGTGTCGTATTGCGAAAATGCGATTGAATTTAGGATGATGAAATCTAGTGGAGGTGGGTCGATTGAATGGGAATGGGAATGGGAGGTGGGTAACCGGAAAATGTGGTTTTCGAGTTGGGGAGACTTTGATAGACATTTTGTTCGTAGAGACGATGGATGCCGACAAAGGGAACGCCATGGGAAGGAAGAGTAGTTGGTAATTGATTATGAGGTTTTGGCGCGCCTCATCCAAATCCCTATCTATAACTTCTCTTTCTTCTTGCTTTTGATGCCATTTGACTCTCTCAAATTATCAACTCGCTGGTTTGATGGATCACTACACCAGTAATTATACAATTTAGTTTGGGAATATCAATGTTTTGAATAGTTAATTTTTTTTTATTTACACTTAAAATATTTTATTCGATGAATGTGTTATTAAAAATGAACCCATGTTACCCCTTTGAAGGTGGTCGAGTTAGTGGAGCAGGTGAACGAGGAAATCGAAGGTCACGAGTTCGAATCCCCTACCAACACTTCCTCGATCGAGTCCGTCGCACTGAGCTTGCCTACTGCGGTTTATCTCTCCTGTGTGGTTTGCGGGCTACTACACAAGAAGCGATATTTACCTAGTGCGCACTCACGAGTAGCAGTTGTGGGTTCCGTCAAATTTAAAAAAAAAAAAATGAACCCTTGTTTGACAGACAATCATTATTCTGGAAAATAGATTTTTGAATATTGATTTTTAGACGAATACATGATTAAAAAGTAAAAAATTTTGAGTTTACGTGCAGAATTTTTTATTTTGCGAATATGTAATGGAAAATTTAGGATGAAAGAGGTAAAACGGTGAAGAAAGAAATTTTTATTTTGACTGACCTTATCATCAGCACTTGTCCTTGGATGATTTAAGGTTGAATATTAATACATATAGGTTGCGTTATTTAACGGAACACTCCCATTGGTCACTGCTTTCTGGTTGACATTTCCAACAACAGCAGCTCAATATTTGAACTTCAGACGTGGGACAACTAATTGTGGCAGATAGTATAGATATTAAGGAAGAAATAGAAATCTTAGTTATAAATGTCCAAACACTATATTACACATCTTGTTTGCTAGTAACCTATTCATCAAATTGAAAATTCTTTAAATGTTAAATTGTAATTAACCCCTTGTTTGGTACCTATTCTTTCTAAAATATACTTTCACTCTTTTATTTTCAATCACTTATTTTTTAATAAAATAATATTAAGCGTGTTTGATCCACATTAAATTTTTTATTCTCATTCATCTGTTCATTTTCAACCATACATTATTCAATAAAATAATATTTTCCATCACATCAATAACTTTTCTTTTTTTTTTTTAAATGGGGGCCAAACATAGGCTTAACATTATTAAAAAAAATTATTAATGCATGTCACGAAAATATTGTTATTTTAAAATACCGCAAGTGTACGGTTCATTATTAAGTAGTAAAATGAATTTTTAGTCACAGTACCGTACCAACAGAGATTGTACTAGTTCAAGTTTGAATTAATTTAACATTATCCGAAACAATAGAGATTTATGATTTTTCTATAAGTAAATTGTATCAACTTAAATTATGTATGAATGCAGGACCTAAATTAATTAAAATTGATGCAATGT
Organism: Fraxinus cuspidata; assembly: GCA_903798385.1. Classification (NCBI taxonomy): domain Eukaryota; kingdom Viridiplantae; phylum Streptophyta; class Magnoliopsida; order Lamiales; family Oleaceae; genus Fraxinus; species Fraxinus cuspidata. The sequence continues at coordinate 8,177 of CAIGRP010030050.1, forward strand.
CATAATTAAATGCAAGTTTTATAAAAATATAATAACAAAAAAGTGTACTAAAATCTTGAATCCCCTTATATCAATCAACTTTTAATTCTGGAATTTATAAATTTGATAGCACAATTCAATTATGAAGACCATTATTCATAATTTATTTAATAATATCTCTCAAATAGAATTAAATGTATTATTTATGTGCAATAACTTATATCCATGTAATGAATCATTTATAGGTTTATAAAAACATTTTTAAAAAAACATTGGTCCAAACTTTTACTTTATTTTATAGACATAAATAATTAGTGAAAATTAACTTAAAAACTTCAATTTTGACTAAAAAAATTAATACTTTATACTTTTTTATTGTAGATTTTTATGTAATGACCAATCGGTTTGATAATTGACCCGTCGATTCGACTAGTAACCCAAGATTCAGTATCTTGTCATTGTAGAGTTTAATAACTATGATAATATTATTTTATTGGAGAATGCGTGATTAAAAAAAGAGATAAAAAATGTATTATAAATTTAATAGGAGTCAAATGGAGCGAAAAAAGAAAACAACCTTGCCGACTTTTTCAGATATTTGAGGGCAGCTCGTCACATTTATTGGAATTTATGCCCCGATCATTTTAAGGTCCTCATGTTAGAAGAATTGCTTGTTCATTATCCTTCCCATTTGGATTCCAATTTCCCTTAAATTGGACAATGTACTATTTTTCTCCTATCCTTAATTTTTTTAAAAATACATTTTTCTCTTTCTTCTTTTCAATCACACATTATTTAATAAAATAATATTTTACGCAAATTCAAAATTTTTTCTTATTTTTTATCCACGTTAATCTTAGTTATAAATGTCCAACACCATATTACACGTCTTGTTTGCTAGTAACCTATTCATCAAATTGAAATTTCTTAAATGTTAAATTGTAATTAACCCCTTGTTTGGTACCTATTCTTTCTAAAATATACTTTCACTCTTTTATTTTCAATCACTTATTTTTTAATAAAATAATATTAAACGTGTTTGATCCACATTAAATTTTTTATTCTCATTCTTCTATTCATTTTCAACTATACATTATTCAATAAAATAACATTTTTCATTACATCAATAATTTTTCATTCTTTTTCAACCACACATTCTCCATCAATCTAATATTCCATATTTTTTTACTTATTTTTTAACCATACATATTCATCAAATTACCATTCCAAATTGCATTTTTGGAAAGAAAAAGACAATTAATAATAATAATAATAAAAATAATAATAATAATAATAATAAAAGGGTTCAAACAAACTCCTATTTTTTTTATAAGTGACCTATGATGTTTTCGTTTCTTTCTCCTATTAATTATTCTTAGTGAAAATAGTTATTTAGCCCCTTGAGCTCCATTTTTTTTTTTGGGGATGAAAGGTGTTTGAGAATGAAGATTTTTCAAGAATGTATGATTAAAAAATAAGAAAAAAAATTAGATTTACGTATAAAATTGTTTTATAGGAGAATGTATAGTTGAAAATGAGTTTTGAAAAAAAAATGAGTTTTATTTTTTTTTTTAAACGGGGGCCAGACATAGGCTTAACATTATTAAAAAAAATTATTAATACATGTCACGAAAAATATTGTTCTTTTAAAATATCGCAAGTGTACGGTTCATTATAAAGTAGTAAAATGAATTTTTAGTGACAGTACCATACCAACAGAGATTGTACTAGTTCAAGTTTGAATTAATTTAACATTATCCGAAACAATAGAGATTTATGATTTTTCTATAAGTAAATTGTATCCACATAAATTATGTATGAATGCAGGATCTAAATTAATTAAAATTGATGCAATGTTATAATTAAATGCAAGTTTTATAAAAATATGATAACAAAAAAGCGTACTAAGATCTTGAATCCCCTTATATCAATCAACTTTTAATTCTGGAATTTGTAAATTTGATAGCTCAATTCAATTATGAAGACCATTATTCATAATTTATTTAATAATATCTCTCAAATAGAATTAAATGTATTATTTATGTGCAATAACTTATATCTATGTAATGAATCATTTAGAGGTTTATAAAAACATTTTTTTAAAAAGCATTGGTCCAAACTTTTACTCTATTTTATAGACATAAATAATTAGTGAAAATTAACTTAAAAACTTCAATTTTGACTAGAAAAAATTAATACTATATATTTTTTTTATTGTAGAGTTTAATGTAATGACCAATCAGTTTGATAATTGACCCGTCGATTCGACTAGTAACCCAATATTCAGTATCTTATCATTGTCGAGTTTAATAACTATGATAATATTATTTTATTGAAGAATGCGTGATTAAAAAAAGAGATAAAAAATGTATTATAAATTTAATAGGAGTCAAATGGAGCGAAAAAAAGAAAACAAGATCTGACCTTGCCGACTTTTTGCAGATATTTGAGGGCAGCTCGTCACATTTATTGGAATTTATGCCCCGATTATTTTAAGGTCATCATGTTAGAAGAATTGCTAGTTCATTATCCTTCCCATTTGGATTCCAATTTCCCTTAAATTGGACAATGTACTATTTTTCTTCTATCCTTATTTTTTTAAAAATACATTTTTCTTTTTTTTATTTTCAATTATACATTCTTTAATAAAATAATATTTTACGCAAATTCAAAATTTTTTCTT
>CAIGRP010030052.1:0-24964 GCA_903798385.1 Fraxinus cuspidata
AAAGAGTGATTTTGTGGTTGTTTATACTACTTCTAATCTATACTAATAAAATAAGTAAATTGTGGTTTTATCGAAAGTGAATGCTTGTATTAGATTCATGATTTCCCCTATTTTCATCTATTTCAATTCTCCATTAATAATCTAGTTTTTTCATACATTTTTGACAATTGATAACGCTAATATGTTAATGCTCTTTTCCAAAATACATCAACCTATGATTAACACGACCCGATCATATTCCTAGTCCGAATTCATATGAAAATAATGCATTTAATTTAGGTTATTTACATGATTGTACATGCTATAGATATTATTCCTAATACATATTGCACATATGTTGATTTTACCGCGTTATAAATTTATTGTGAGTATTCATACACTATAAAAAGTAACTAATTATTCAATTGATGGCCAAACAATTAAATAGTGCAATGAGAACGCAAAATCAATCAAGAAATAACAAGAAATACCTAAATTAAAGTTTTAAATTGAAATAAACAAAAATAAGGTTCATCAATTATCCAATACAATAGAAAAACTTAGCTAATCATTTTAAATATTGAATTACACAATAAAATATGGAAAAATATCACCTGAATCAAGAACAAACTGAAGAAAGTGAAGAAATCCATTTTTTTGAATGAAATCTTGATTTCGGTTGAATAATCTTCAAGAATTTTGGGTAATTCGCCTTTGTTTCATGATCAAGCCTCATTCTTCGCCTCCAAAATATGAAGAATATAGAGATTTTTAGGTATAGGAAGGTTGGGGATGTTCTGGACGTATTAAGTCTTATATAGAATGTCAAAATATTCCATATCAAAATAAGGTGGAATAAAATAAGGAAAAAAAATTTACTCAGGAATGAACCATGCGTACACATGGTTCAATTTGAGTGTACACATAGTTCATTTAATTTAGTCCCAGTCAACGCAAATAAGGTTTGAGTGTACACATGTCCTATAGGCCTTTGAGTACACATGGTTTTGCCATTTTTTTGATAAAATTATATATTGGTCCCTGAACTTTTCCAAGGGTGTATTTTGATAATTTTCGATTATTTTTTCTTCCCAAGTCCGAATCGCCGTCTTGCAATCCAACATGACTATTGTATATTGCACTTTAGCCTCCATAGTTTGGATTTTGTCATTTTTTTCGTTCTTTCAATTATTCATGCAATTATCGAGTTTTACTTATTACACACAACATAACACGAATTATGCCATATTTTGTCAAAAGAACATTGAAATGCTATATTTAAGACTCCGAACGAGTGTTGAAAATACACTTATCAGTAAGTGATCCAGTAAGCACAATTTCGTATGAGCCATCTTCAACACTTCCCACAATAGTAGTTATTTGGTGGCGCGAGCCAACCTCACTCTTCTTTGCCACAGTTAATCACTTTTTCTTTCTCCGTTGGGATGGTAGGAAAGGTGGCCTTTGTTGGGTTGATAACGTAGGCCACATACAGGAGAGGGACGACTTCTTGATATTTGGCCTTTGTTAATAGATAATGCTTAATAAAATATCTTTTACTCGTTGGTTAAGGCTTAGTCGACTTGATTACATGCTTCTCTCTCAGCTCTAGTGAAGTATTATAATGTTTAACCCCTAGCCTCGACTTAGGCCTTGTGCTTGATGGCATCTTATCACTCATGGAATGGCTTGCGCTCACTTCTCATAGCAGGGCCCAACCAATATCTTCAGCATTTATGCTGAGACTTATAAGGGTTGGCCTCTTCATCAAGGGCGGACCTATATCAGAATGTTGGGGGACTAACGTTTAAAAAAAAAATCAGTAAGCAAACATTTGTGTATACTTGACTGCATTCTCCTCCTTCAAATTATATACTTTTAATTTTTGAAAAACTTAAATATTCATTTCATCAAACAAAAATTGAAAAGGAAAAACTTAATTTTATCATTAGGATAGACTAATGGGGCGTTTGATACGAATTTTTTAGAAAAGAATGCATTTTATGATGTGATGTGATGAAAAATAAGTGATTAAAAAATAAGGAAAAATGTTGAATTTGCATGTAATATTATTTTATTGAAAATGAGTTTTGAAAAAATAAATTTTTAGAAGAATGTGGATCAAATTGGGCCTAAAAAGGATTTTGGATAGGATAAGTAAAGAGGAAATTACAGAAAAATAAGCATTTAGTTTTTCAAATTCAATAATCAGATCTGAAGTTTATTTAATCAAAATTCAGTGTTAATTGAATTTATTAACCCTAAATCATGAATAATGCTATTAATTAAATTATATTAACTAAAAATCACAATCTCTCTCATCCATTCCTCACCAGCTCACTCATCTATCATTAATCGCTCCTTCTCTTCCTCTTCACCAGCGGTGGCGGCTTCCTCTTCACCAGCGGTAACGGCATCCTCTTCACCGACGAAAGCGGGATCTGGTGGCAGGGAACGGTGCTCAGTGTGCAGCGATCTGAAATTTTCTCAGAAGGAGCGCAAATCGCCAGCCAGAAGGAGAGTGAATCATCGCGAGTTGCGGCGGTGAAATGACTATCCGCTTCTACCCACTCACTCTGGTGACTCTTGCAAGCGAAGCGCTAGAAATTTGGGTGGTGTTTTGTGTGGTGGCAATTTTTATGATGGTGGCTATGGTGGTAGATCTGGAAGTTGGGGTGGTGGTGTTTTGTGTGGTGGCAGTTGGGGTGGTGGTGTTTTGTGTGGTAGATCTGCAATTGTGCCGGCGTGGTGGTTGACCTGTGGTGGGCGTGGTGGTCTGTGTGGTGGAGGTGGTCTGTGAGATCCGCGAGAAGTGAAGTAGATATGTGAGATGAGACGGTGGTTGTTCAGTGGTTGTGTGCAGTAGTTTTGTTGGTGGCGGTGGTGGATCTTGGTGTTGGTGGCGGTGGGCCTGTCGAGATGGTGGCGTTGTTGGTGGTGGTGCTGTTATGGTGCTAGCGACGGTGACGATGGTGGGATACTGTTTGTGACCAACTACTTGGTTGGTCTGTGACCAAGTATTGGTGGTGGATAGGGATTAGGGTGGAGTTTTTTTGGTGTATGTGATCAATTATTTGGTTCATTGTGACTAACTATTAAAATGTGACTTTAAAATTTGATAATTTGTGATTAAAAAAAATGTGTGACCAACAAATTTGAACATGTGTGATCGATAAATAAAAAGTGACCAATAATTTTTTTGATCTGTGATTAATGAAATAAATTGTGATATATAAAATTTTTGATTTGTGACCTCGAAATAATTAATGGCAATTAATTTGATAATATGTTACCAAAAAAAAAAGTTGTGACTCGTGAGCACGCATCCGTGACCATGAATTATATAAATATGATTTTAATATATTTAATTAATAACATATATTTAATTAATTAACAAATACCTGATTTTTACATTTTTAAACTTAAGGCCTGAATTTTGAATTTGGGAAACTTGAGACTTGATTTGTGAACTCTTCCCGTAAGTTAAAATAAATTATTGGACTATCCTTGTTGGGCTAGGTTAGAAGTAACAAGAAATTGAGGATATGATCGTACCTTTCGAATTGTTCTAACGTTGCAGCATTGTATGACATGGTCGTCAAAGGCATTCTTCGTAACCTAGTATTCGAATGCCATCTGCTTGCAACAAGATACTATACATAATTAATTTGATATCGACACATATGCTTGTAATTCATGCTATACCGACATATATTATACATGATGATGCAACAAGAATGCATATGATTAGAGTAAATGTGCATAATAAATGCATATTATATTATGATCGATAAGATTCGTGAAGCCAATCGAACACTGCTAATTACAATTGTGCTCTCTAGTGTGAAAGGTTATAGAATATGTACAACATTTTCTCAACTATATCGAAAACAGCCAATCCAATGAACCTTTGACGATAGTGATAAAATTTGTCATTATCCAACTTTATTTCAAACCATAGGTATGGTATGTCAAAGCAGGGATTTCGACATCCCGTTTCCCGGCTTCAAATTGTCAAAATTCATTTTAGCACGTAAAGCATCACCTGTTCACGCTATTGCCAATCTCAAACCACCACAAAATAACCAGTAAAGTTGATAATATACACAAATATGTAGTGACCGTTACCTACTACGACAGCCGACATAAATGTCATATTTATAATATTGTCAACATAGTGTCGTCGAACGAGTACATCGATGTCTTAACCATATATTACAAAAAAACACACAAAATTCGAAAGAAATTAAATAATGAATTGAAAAAATTCACTTTTTACGCATCAAGAAAAATAAATAAACAAAAGAACATAGATTTTCAATGCACTGCGATCCAAATTTGTAACTTTTTATGTATACACCAAAATTATGCGCAATCAATCTACAAGATAATGGGACCCAGCATAGAAAGCACTGTAGACTGCCCGAAATTGACTGAAGTGAAATTTGTAAGCTAAGGTCAAATCTCCAGTGGCTTGCAATGTAGTCGGAGAAAAGCGGACGATGACAAATTTTTGAGCAGTGGGGACAATTTCTGTAGGCAAAACCTAGCTATCGACTAAATAGATAGAAATAAGGTTTATGGGGCCCATGGGAGGGATTAATGTCTCTTCACTCATATCTTTCGAGAGCCGTACAATTAGTTACGTAGGGAGATTTCAAAATTTCGAAACCTTTTAGGTGCACTCGGACATTATCAGAAAATTTGGACATTTTTTGTTAAATTATGAATAATAGACATTTTTCAACTTCAATTAGTAAAGAAAAATTTGTCCTCAAAGTTAACTTTTACAAATTTGATAGTAGGATTATATATATATATATATATGAAGTGCTTTCAGCCCCCGGGACATAGTTTAGTGGTGTAAATGACAAAAGTGAGGTAGTCTCTGGTGAGCTGGCAGCCGCAGTGTGATGGTTCGATTTCTACCTCGTACAAGGTATGTAATTGGACTCTTTGTGAGCACAAGTATGACAACTTTTATACACTGGTCTGCTGAGCCACATCTCACGATTTACCTTCACAATGCTCTATGGGCGGGACGGTGGGGATCCTCAAGGTTGGGGTTCAACTTTTTTTTTTATAAAGTGCTTTCTTTTTTCAGCAACTTATTCCAATTCAATTTTACTCCTGAATATGTAGTTTCTAGACTCAGGAATGAGAACAACATTTTATTAGTTCATTGAATTTGAATGACCAAACAGAAAATCATGTAAAAAATGTATATAAAGTAGTCAAATCTCAAGCTATGGTGTTATTGATGGGGGGCCGCACAAGCTCTAAAGTATGTGATTTAATTTGATGCAAATGAAAAATCTTATCAAGACTTAACATGTCACGAATTCTCTTAAAATAGAGGAACGATATTTCTCTCACGTTTAGCGTTCTTGAAGAAAATTCCAATCCCTAAAATTTAAATCACTCATATCAACTCATTCACCCTAAATCGGCGAATAAGCAGAGTAGTAAAACCCTGTTCTATGGATCTCGAAAAATGAAAAGGAAATTAACAAAACATTCAAAAAAGAAAAAAGAAAAATGTCAAAATTAGCATCTCGTCAATTTTTTTTCCGCACTATAAAATTATATTCTCTAATTCCAGGATAAAGAGTACACCTGCCAATACAGTTTCAACCACCAAGCCTCCATCTTCTGCGTGAATCCCACCATCTCAAACCTTAGCTGCAAAAACATTCAAACTCGTAAAAATGGTGTACACATCAATTGTTCAATCCTCGATTTCAATTCTCTCTCCTTCGCCCAGATTCTATTCACACACTAAAACCCCATATCGAATACCTCAAATCCTCCCATCTTCGCCATCAATCCCTGTTCTCAAGCTTCAAGTTGCACCCACCAGAGGATTCTGTACTGTATGCTGTTATAAGAACAATTCTAGTCAAGAATCTGATAAAAAAGTAAGCTTTATGCTTTTATCCATTAGAAACTACGCATTCCCCCCACACCCGGGAATTTTTGTTCTTTTTATTATATTTGCTACCCTGCACAGATAAAAGTTTTAGCTTTATGTTTATCTTTATCCAGTTGTAAAGGGGAAAGAAAATCAATAGGAGGAAAAAGAATTATTGGTAAGAATATGGGGAGTGTTGAAAAAACTCATTTTTTTGCTGGAAATATTAGCATTCTTAAATGGTTTCTACGTCCATTCGAAAAGAAAGAAAAATTGAAATGGGTTTCTAAAGGAAGGCTGGAAATATCTGATCAAACGGTTCTTGATTAGGTGTTTCTGTTATTTTGAAATATAATTAGCTCTAATAGGGTTAAGATCTGATTTAGATAACTGAAATGGTGTTTCTACAGGAGGCCGGACTAAATAATTGGCGAATATTGAAACGATGGGATGTGCCGTGGAATTGGCAAACAATTTCTTTGACATCACTTGCATGCGGATTGAGGTGCATTTCCATCACTAGTTCGACTCAATATTTGATTCTGTATAAAAAATTGAATACATTTAATTTATGATGCAAGATATGATTAGAGCTGTAGGTTCTTTCTTTTCTTGTAATTTAAACAGAATATTCTCAGTTACCAATCTCGTATGAATGGAGTGTTATTGTAGTTGTTGACTGCTTTCTTAAGATTAGGAACGGAGTATTGACATCAATGAAAACTGATCTTTTCCCAGGCAGTTTTGTTTTGACAGGACTGATTGAGGCAGCAGCAATACCATACACGGGACTTAAAATTGAAGAATTAAGTTTGGATGAAAAAGCAGAAATTCTATTTGTGGATCAATCGTATGTGAAGTTCTCAAACTTCAACTTCAGTTTCTTTCTTTTCTTTAATAAGTTCTTATTTCGATTTGAACTCCTGCATCTAACTTTATTTACTCTATTGTCTTGTAGCATTGCAACTGCAGTGGTGCTTGGTGTTCTATATAGTCTAACAAAGTCATTCTCTCCACTTCCTGATGACATTTATCGATATGGTAATGAACATGATTACTCAATCAAATTTACAAGATCAATTAATTATAAATAAATGGTTCGTTAGGCCTTTTCTGGCCCATGAAATTGTTACATAACTTTATTTCATTTAATTTCCTATCTAAAATTTGAGAGAAAAAAAATCTGAAACCATATGTATAACCAATTTGTGTTTTAGATTTGAAGGAGCCTTTCAATTTTCAAAAAGGGTGGTTGTTGTGGGCCGGAATTGGTCTAGGTGGAGCTCTAGGTGCTATTGCCCTGACAGGTGTTGTGATGTCTTTTGTCAATGGTGAGGCTCCACAACGAGAGGTTAGGATTTAATAGCTATTTTTGCCTATTCTTTTTGTGTTTTTTGATTAACATAAGGAGATGAACCATATATTTGTTTTCTATAAAGACTCGAGTTTCTATCTTAAAAGGTCAACCTTATTAAGTGGAGTAGTTAAGCTCTTATATATTATATATTTATTTCATACTTATTCGATGTGAAATAGGCAAGATGGTGGTTCAATGTGAACCCCAATCTTGGAATCCTTGTGCTCTTTGGAATCTTAGTTGAATCGAGTTGTTTGTTTAAGCTTAATGGGCACAAATATCATATTTTCTTGGGGTTCGATCTTTAAAAGGTTAACTTTATTAAAATGAGTAGTTCAAGCTCTATATTCTCTTTTAACGAGGAAAATTTAATTATAAGTGCTTTGACGGAGTTTCTTTACGTTCAACTATGGATAAAAGCTTAAAATTATAACATAATTCATTTTCTCCAGCTGAATTCATTTCAAGCGAGTGTCACGAGTGTACGTTAACATCTTATACAACTAAATTTATTTTTTATCCTTAAGATTTTTTTATTTTGTTTAATATCTTCTCAAGAAAAAGAAATGACATTGTGATATCCAGTTTCACTGATGATTATAGATATGCAGCATGCACAGCATTTTAGTTTTCCTAATATATAGTGTTAATAATCCCCTTAAATTCTATTCAGACTGATGCTCTAGTCCGCCTCCTTCCATTGATTGGATCTTCGAGTATCAGGTAACTTCTGATAAAAGGCTTCAATTTTCACATGTATTTACGAAACCATTATATAATTTTGGATAAAAAAGGAACTGATTCTTTACATTTTAAATGTAGCACTGCCTGCTTGGTAGGTATCACAGGTGTCCTAGCACCTATTCTTGAGGAGACTGTGTTCAGAGGTTTTTTTATGGTGTCTCTAACCAAGTGGTATGATTTCTCATTTCAAAGTCGTTTTCTTTTTACGGATTATGCAATTATAAATCTGTCATAAGTTTATTGTTAAAAGAATTGAAAAAGTGGAAAGCATATAGTGGTGTATAGTTAAATCAAAATTTAGTCATCTTAATCAGTTATAGATAATAGAAGTTAGATGCATGATACTGAGAATCAAAAGCTTAAGCATCCAGGACTAGAAAAATGATGTCTAGAGTCTGGTTTATGATTCCACCTCTCTTACTCTTGAAAGGAAGAAAAATGTAAGTTACATGACACCTCGTTCTGAAGTTTGATGACTGAACCACAAGGCTAAAATGGCAATGACTAAATTTCCTTTTTGCCTACTTGCTAAGTCAAAATTGAAAGAAAAGTGAAGTGGCTAAATAATGGGATGGGTAATGTATATTCATCTGACTTGGAAAATATAAATGAGCTTATTCTTTTCGCATGTTAAATGGTTCATGGAGGAATTTTATGATTTGGAGTCTGCAGTTGTGTTATCCTTCAATGGAAGTGTGCGCAAATGCTTGTGTGGCGAAGACTGATTGGTTCTAATTTTCTGCAGGTTGCCAACGCCACTTGCTGTGCTTATCAGTGCTGCTGTTTTTGCAGTTGCACATCTCACTCCTGGAGAATTTCCTCAGCTGTTTGTTCTTGGTATGATTAATGCCCACAAGTTTATTCAGAAGGATAAACGAACTAAAAGCGGCTAAAAATAAATGGAATTTCATAAATCATGAAGAGATTTTTTGTTTCTTAATTTGGCAGAGGTTTCAATAACGAAATCTTAATTTGGCATCTCATTCAATTTTTATTTGAGGTGGCAAATGTGATCTGGTCCAGAAGGCTACCTCCAAATAAAAGTCCCTTCTCTTTTTGACATTATTATTTTAGCGTGATGAATATACTGAATTATCTGTCTGTCACGCTCATAGTCGATGCTTTGATTGCTTGGTCTGTTTTCAAGAAATCAAGTTAGTATAATTTTTTTCCTTTAAAGTCAAATAGAAGTGTTCTTGCACTGCAAATAACTACTTGTGGTTTGATAAAGAAAAAGGGGATTTATTTTAAATCTGTATTCTTTGAATATTATGCTTTTTTCAGGCACTGCTTTGGGATTTTCATATGCTCAAACCCGCAACCTTCTCACCCCAATCACGATTCATACCATTTGGAACTCTGGAGTTATCTTGCTTCTCACCTTCCTTCGGGTAATTCTTTGCGCACAAGTTTAAAGTTTTCGCGGGGTGTATATGATGTGTTCTAAATACGAGCTCATTTATTTTATAATTATGTACCTTCATGATTTAAAACATAAAAAAATAATGCTATTTAGCACCACTGGCGCTGCAACACTAGTTTAGGTGACGCTATGTTATATATACTCATTTCATTGTAGAATTGAGTGATTCATTTAATTGTACCTCTCATTGAATGCTACATTAATGTCACCTACATCGGTGTTTTAACCCCAGTCCTAAATAGCATTACTTAATAGAAAATTATGCAACTCATTACAATCCAATGGTGAATTTTTTTTATGCTTTTTAGTTATTTGTTGAACTCCTAGGCATTCTTCTAGCCGTCTCACTGCATAATGTCCCAATGTACAAACTCGGAGCCATTAAAGAGAGTTATGAAGTGTTTGTCTTGCTTTATTGTATTTATTGTCAGACCAATTTTCCTATATGGTTGTTGAATAAGCACAAAGACTCCGTCCTGGCTAGGTCCGAGGATATGATATCAAGGAATTGTTACAAGCATCTTCATAGAGACGCGTCACTCTTTCTTACCATCTATGGCTGGCTTTGTTTGTCAATCTTTGCATCTGCAAGTTCGTACCATTTCTTTGAAGAAACCAGAGTAGAAAGACCATTTCACAATTTTGTATAGAATGTTCAAAACCTAGTGTGTAAATTCATGGCTAAAATTATACTCTTCAAATTTTTGAGAATGACAAATGCTCAATTGTTATATATGATATAATGTCATCTTTCTTTTATCTGGTCGTGCTTAGTTCTTTACCCGAGCGTGACATCTAGTTAACCAACTGGAGTGGCTACCCGCCCCCTCGGGGTCAATTGAACATCAACGAACCACTAAGAATATGTTCTCTTTGCCGTTTTTACTGTTTTGGAAAAAGCCGTTTTCGATTTTTCAAAACAGTAAAAACGCGTTTTCTTTTCTATTTTCGAAAACGCATTTTTGAAAATAAGTTTAAAATTTACAAAAAAAAACTCAAAACGACAAATTTATCGTTTTGGGTGTTTTCAGTTATAATTAGGTCAAAATTTCGAAACGTGTTTTCATTGTTTTCAGTTACTATCACCCCCAACTACCACCATTGTCGCCTGCAAAACACCACCAATCGCCGCCGCCACCACCCCAACATCACCCCAACCACTACCATCACAAACCCATCACCACCCCCACCACCACCACCACCAACCTCCATGTAAACCACTTATTCCCCCATCTACTCACTCGAATCTTGGGCTTTCCGTTTTTCGGTTTCCGAATTCATACTATCAGAATTCTCGTCTTCAACTAGGGCATTTTGAGAACTTCAAGTATTATCGATGATAAAATTCGAGTCCGCACACGAGCCATTCTAGGAATTTGAACTCCCGACGAGCTTAGGCTGAGGATTATGAACAGGTTGTGGCGATCAAGTCGTAATTCGAGGAACTTGAGTGTTCTGCACAGAATTAGCTTCGACGGTTAAATAAATAAAGTCCCCAGCTGTGATGCTGAGGGATTGGAGGGAGCCTTCACCGTCTGGGGACGTAGGTTGTAGCTCGTCAATTCGATTAAGAGAGACAAATTGACGCAAGTAGGGGAGAATTGGCTAGGGTTTGGGATATGATTTGTTTGAGTTGCAGGACATTACATGGATTTGGAACCTCAATTTTGAAAGTTTCTTTAGATTTGTGGATTTCAATCTCAGTTTCATGGCGTTGATGGGTCCGACGTTGATGGGTTCCAACAGGTCAAGGGAAGGAGGGTGGGGGGAGAGAGAATTCAGGGAGAAAGTAAATGCATTTTGAAATTTTTTATTTTTAAGACAATTTGTAAAATGGCAAAAAGAACACGTTTTCAACTGTCTTAAAATGAACATTCAAAACACAGAACTCAAAATGAATTTAAAACTAAAAACACAAAACTGAAACACGAAAAAAACATCCCTTAAATTTCCAGAGTAAGGAAACTGGACATTAGCATATTAACTCAAAACTCAGAGAATTACATCAAAGCAAATCCAAAATGAATTTCAAATTTGTCGAAAATAGCTGGAGAACCAAAACTTCCAAGATTAAACACTGAAAACAAAAGTCACATCTCAAAAGAATTCCATGAAAATACAGATATCTAGCTCGAAAACCTGAAAGTACATTTCATTAATTCCTCGACTATTTGTATCCAAAAGAAACAAAACTATCTCAGCGCCTCAGCTCTTAGTAGCCAGCTTTTCCTTGGCCTTCTGTATCTTCAGAACCTTCTTCACAATCTTTTGCTCTTCCACCAAGAAAGCTCTAATAATTCTATAAAACCAAACAAAAAGAATGTCAAAAAAGATGATGAAAGAATCCATAAGATGTATTTGAGTAAATGGCAGAACCCGCATGCATAATGGAAACCTACCTTTCCCTTACAGCACCACCGGACAACACTCCACCATATGCACGGTTCACGGTCCTCCGATTTCTGGACAATCTAGACCTCTTGTACTCAGCAGGTCTCAAGTGAGGTATCTGCAGATATGAAAGTAGAAAAAAGGTTTTAGGTTTTTATTCACAAGGCAGGAATCAAGTCATTCAACCACTTTAATCTTAAAAGTAATAAACAATGCCGTGCTCAATTAGCTAAAGAGATATATTTGAGTTCTTAATAGTTATAATGTCAAAGACAGCCACAAGTAAATTATCATGATTGCATGAAAGCTAAAAGCCATTTAGGAGTCATGTTAGCTCCAGCCCTTCGGTATTATAAATAAAAAATATCATGCTTACGGATAACCTATTTAAAACTGTTACTTGAGATCCTTTGGGGACGGAAACTATCAACTCAACGGTTAAAAAAGTCATATTAATATTTAAATGACAGTTATACCCCTACTTAGAAATAAATAAAAGTCAAGTAAAAAGAAAAAAACAAAAATGCATGTCAAAAGGAAAATAATGGCAAAAAGAAAAGGAAAAAAAATTATCGTTCTTCTTCCTCAACAACCACCACCAGCTGCAAGCACACAGTGCTAGCCGCTGGAAAAAAACCCAAACTCACACGAGTCACAAACACCTAACACCATGAACTAAACAAGAAAACTTAAATGAGGTCATGGATCTCCAATGGGTTTTTATCTCCCTAAAATAAAATCCAATCATTTGTTAGATGATTTGTCAATGCCCAACACAAGTTTTAAGTTTCATATTGTCCGCAGATAATTTTTTGATGGATTTGCCTCCACTTCGGGCTCACAATCTTTCATTTTTGTTACTAAATTTTGGAGGACTATTTATAGTCTAGAATGGTTATCACATTTTGTTGAAAAACTCATTTTCCACATACTCATCATAATGTACCAAGTAATTATCACCAAATCCATAAAAAACTAGTAAAAATCGAACCTAGAGAAACCCGTGGGAGGATTTGAATGCTTTGAAGGGGGATTTGGAATTCAATTTTGATTCCTCTTAAGGCTTCGAACTTCAGGTGGGATGGGGGTTCCATGGAGATAGAAATGGGATGGTGGTGGTGGGTTGGTGATTGAAATGGGTTGCTGTTGGCGATTTAAATTGGTTGGCGGCAATGGTTGGAATTTGGGTTGGGAAGATGGCTATTTCATTTTCTTTGTTTGTATTGGCATATTTTCATTTTTTATTTTTATTTTTTGGGTTTCATTTAATATAAAGGGAAAAATAGTCATTAAAACACAAACTTAACTTTAACCTATCAATTGACAGTTTCTGTCCACAATCTAGTCAGGGTGTTAAATAGGTTGAGGTCGGGGATCTAAGTCCAAAATTTCCCTTGTTTTAATCCATAAAAACAGCAGCGTTTCTCATTAGTATCACCTCAGGGCATTTTTTATAAGAAAGACACTCTTAAAAAGAAAGAAGTCCCTTTAAAATTACAGCATAGACATATGAATTCATTAAAATGTTAGTAGTGATTTTATTATCCAAAAAGTTCCATCTTTGTTCCATAAGCTTTTACCATTCTACGCAAAACAAGAACTTGTCAACTGTCAGGCAAAAACACACAACTGGTCCACAAAGTTTAGATGCATTCACCAGTAACTTCTGAATAATCCTAACCCCAAAGGTTAAGGGTGTTAAGGGTACATGAATTAGAGGTTATACTTCAAAATGTAAACATACAAACATGAAAACACTTCAGGCATTCGAATTCAAATCTGTAAATAAGCGGATCAAAACTGATTTATGCTTTGTGCAACAATCTCTAAAGCTTAACTGAATATTAATCCTTTAGGAGCTCAATCTAACAATAATTTACCAAATACCTTGATTGACGTTAGAGTTCCATACAATTTAAACATGCAAATGGTGGTTGGGTCGATAAGAATAAAATTATCAATCACCCTCCAAGAAAGAGTTTTTAAGCACTAAATCAGTGCATAAGTTTCAAACATAATCAGTAAAAACAGTCACTTAAATTCTCATTAATCAGATTTGAACACAAACAGCAAATCAAAAGCCATACCCCTTGGATTCTCTTGCCAGTAACAGGGCATTTAGGGCCACTAGCCCTCTTTTTAGTGCTCTGGTACACTAGCTTCCCTCCTATTTCAACACACAGTAAAAACACAATTAAGCACATTCACAAAAAATCAGACTGAAACAAATTTATTATAAAAATAAACGCTACCTAAATAAATATTTCCAAAACCCAATATAGATAAATAAAATAAAATCATATAAAGGGTTTTTACCGGGGGTTTTGACGATCCTATGTTGGTTGGATTTAGTGGCATAGCTATGCCGTTTCCTGTATGTGAGCCGTTGAACCATTTTCCACTTTCTCGGTTGTCGGCTTACCGGCTTCTGGAGATGGCTCTTTGCTTTGGGGCTGAACAAAAGTAGGCTTTGAACAGGTTAGA
Source organism: Fraxinus cuspidata (assembly GCA_903798385.1). NCBI lineage: Eukaryota > Viridiplantae > Streptophyta > Magnoliopsida > Lamiales > Oleaceae > Fraxinus > Fraxinus cuspidata. The sequence continues at coordinate 14,290 of CAIGRP010030052.1, forward strand.
GGAGGGTGATATTCTCGTCGCCCTAGATCGTGCAGTTAAAATTCTACTTGTTAAATATCTACGGCTGTGATTCGTCTTAGATTATAATTTATTTTATTCTTTATTTTTCAATGTTAAACAAATTTCTTCATTTGTTGGATCGTTTTACGCTCAAAGCCCATTCTAAGCCCATAGTTTTAATGACCAGGCCCAAAAAGCTCGGGATCATATCCAACGGTTTTTTTCTTTTTTTGGTTCAGAAAATGCTATAAATATTGAAATATTTGTTAGAAAAAGTTTTTTGATGGATTCTTTTTAAAAATTATATAGTTCTCAGTAATATATACTCTTAGAATGCAAAATAAATACTTTTCAAATTATTTGAATTCGTATGTTTTATCCGTTTTATATAGTGAAGAAATTGACAACTAGGTTTATAAACATATGAAGAGGAATAATTTGACAGTAATGTATGTTGTTAGAACATATTAATTAAAATAAATTTTACTCAGGTTATCAAAAAAAATAAAATTAATTCTTATACCCAAAAAAAATAAAAATGAAACTTTTAGTTATGTTCTTGTGTCAATCTATTTCATCAAGCCTAGATAGAAAAGGACTCTTAGTTCTTCAAGAACTCAAAATCTAAAATCCTAATTCTTTTTCTGCCTCTCTTTTTTTAAATCTTTACCATGAAGTATATGAACTTCTTTGCACGTTGGCTTGCATCCATAGATGAAGAACCCGCGGTCGATAATGACCCATCTTCATCAACAACCATGAATAATCCCATCGCGTTCAATTTTCAAACCATAGGACGCTATGCAAAATGCGATTGTGATGAAGTTTTAGTAAAAGTGTTGGGAATTTATTTAACATGCACAGCGAAAAATAAATTATTTTTCAATTTTCACAACGAATCTACATTGTGTTTAGATGTAAACTATGTTTAGAATAATACATTTGATGAATTCTGCAAACTCCTTTACTGATTCTCCAACACAAACTACAATCCAGAGCTATCTAATTGTTCAGTCTCTATTGAAAATCCATACATGGAACAAAAATGAGAAAATTAGTGTTTCTCTTTTCTTGTACCAACAAGATAATAAACTATGTTTTATCTGAAATTCCTAATGGCTTATTAATATAAGTCTATGTGAGCTTGACTCGTCTCTTAAACTTAATCCGATTCAATATTTAATTAATCTAATAAATTAAATTCGATTCATAAATTAATTAATCCAAATAATTAATTTGGGCCTATTAACCAGCAACTCAATTAATTAATTGTATAAAACTTGTTAATTAATTAATTGAAATCTCATTCTTCTGGTCTTCTTTTGTGTGTGACATATCAGGTTCTCAATCACGATGTATAATGACATGAATTACTATTTTGATCTAATCAAAATCGATAAATTAAAATACTCATTTTAATTTATCATCAATTCACATCAGTCGTCCCATATTAACATCTAGTAATGTGTCAAGGCAATACAAGTGACGAAAAATGTCACGTGGTATGACAAAACCAAATTTGTTCGTTTACCGTGAAACTATAATCATTTCGTCAATATGATCCAATCAATTACGAGATTGGATACGTGAATCTCAATTATCGATCATGTATTTCATCACGCTATTAAGTCAATGTAAGTCGAAAACTCATTTTCAACTTATGAGTACACCTTGGCCAACGATTTTATTATCAACTTAACTGAATGAAATGTTGATCATAATCTCTTATTAAATAAGAGTGACAAATCATCTATTGATCATTCACAATCTTCACATGATTCTTGACATACTTGAACGTATTAGCGACCTTTGGTAGAGCAACATCCACCTTCCCCAAAATATGACTGTCCTCATATAAGACACTATGATGATCTCAAGTCAAAAAATCAATTCAACTACCAAACGTTAGAGATTAACCACTGACATTCAGATAGTTATCTATGTGGAATCTCCCCAATGGATCTCTAATATTTTGTTTTATAACAAAACATTACTATTCATTTAAGTGTCGCAACACTTTAACTTGTGAGATCATCTACTTACTTCACAAGTAAGATATGACACACGTGATATTCTATATGTAGTAACAATATCTGTATCTCGTTATTAAATACGACCACATACGATTTAAGATTCAATCGTATATAATTTGTTTAACACTATCACAACTCCTTATGATTAACAAATTGTCACACTTAAATTTATGGATTCTATTATTTAATTTATTAGAATATTAATTTTATTAAATAATAGATCTTGTCATAAATATACATCAATTATATATTAAAAGTGTTTATGTCCAAAATTGATTGGACTTATGGTATAATACTTACAAGAGGAAGAACCATTGCTATCAAGATTTACTTGTTTCGGTTTTGGTGATTTTAAAAAAACGTATGTTGGCAATACTCGCTAGTTATGGACTCGTGGACTTTAAAGAAGATGTTGCTGATGCCATAATTTAGAATGCACGCCGAGATAGCTAGCAAGGACTAGAAGAAAGCATTAGTTATCACAATAAAGAAGTATGTTACTTATATTTTATGTGGAAGTTGGTCAGGATTGCAGTTAAATGATGATTTATTGGCTGTGTATCTACCCGAGGGCCTGAATGAGATCATAGTGGAAAGTTCGATAACGGAGTACAAAATGTATGACAGTGACGAGGATGAGGACGAGGATGGGATTTGTAAGATATGCCATGAAGAATTTGAAGTAGGATTGTTGGTCCCGAGGCTACAATGTTTTCATGTTTTTCACTCAAATTGTATTTGGGAATGACTAGTTAGAAGCTACTCATGTCATGTTTGTCACTTTAAGTTGTCTAGTGACTAACGATCATATTTTTATTTTATGTCGTTCTCAATTTCTTTAGAAGTACTTTAGGACATCTTAAACTTTGTAAGCGAACAACTCTATAATTTAACATTGGGATTGCCCATCTTTACCTGATAGAAGTGTTTTGATTTTTTTTTTTTTTTTCCTTACTAAGTGTGACATGGGGAAATTTACACGATTGATTATGGTATATGATCCATATTTCTTGAAAGATCACTTTAAAGACTTGTCAATTTTGGGATTTGTGTAAAACCATAGTCTTAACAGAAATTTAAATAAATTTCAAAATAAATCCCTAACCCATAGTATAATAGCAATTAACAATTAATTTAAAAAATAAATAAAAAAAAATCAAAATAAGAATTCAAGGATTTGATACCACTTGTAGAATCTCCAAGTGCAAAAGAAAATTTCTCTATTTAATGCAAATTTTACTTTTCTGTTAAATCGTATTAATTGGATTAAATTGTTCAAAATTTTAGTCTACGATTTGCAAATTTGTTTTCTTTATTGAGATTCTCCATCTTATTTAACATTACTGTTCTTTACGGTTTGATGAGAAAACTGTATAGCATTCGATAATATTTGTAAGTAAAAATCATTAAGTTTAACTGAGTCCACCCATTATATGTTAAGATTTGAAGTTTCATCTTAAAATTATGACATTATTAAGAGGAGTAGCTCAAACTCTTATAAATTAGTCTATGTTTTCATCTTTATTCTATATAATATTTTATCACTTAATATGTTCCCGCAAGATGATAGTTCGTTTGAGCAAATATGGCTCGTTTGAGCAAATTAATCTTGAAATCAGTGTGCTCAATTTTTTTGAGTCTTAATCAGATCAAATTGCTCGTTGGAGCTTAGCAGTCTCTGATACCATTTAAGATTTGAGGTTCCATCTTAAAAGGTCAACCTTATTAAGTAGCACAAACTCTTATAAATTGGTTTATGTTTTCATTTTTATTCGATGTGAGATTTTATCTCTTAACAGTGCACCCCATTAGAACAGCGTCGGAGGGAGGTGGGGCCACTGGGATCCCTAGTCTCCGCTGAAATCTGATAATTTTTTTTTTCTTTATTTAGTTTTACAATTTATTTGTGCAGTTAAATTATGTGCCTTAGAAGTTTTAAGATCGATGAGGATGAATATGGCATTAATTTTCTCACGACATTTTGAAATAAATTTTAATTCTTATAACTAGGAAAAAATAATGTGACTTGATCTCAAAATATTCATATTTTCCTTATGTCAATATACTTATTATAGTGTGTTCATATTCTACATGGAGAAGGACTTTGAACTTACCAAGAACTTAACCGATGATTCTTAATGACCCTTCGTCAACAATGAATATTACCTTCCAATTTTCGATTCATGGAAATAAGGAAGTTTGTTTTTTATTGCAAAAGTTGGTTAGAGTTGAGCACATGATTACATATGGTTCTTCGACTTGTTGAATATGATCTCAAGTCGATCGCGTATTTATTGGGAATAAGACATAATTGGTTTTTTTGGTGATATTTTTGTAGAATACGATCTCGATATATCATTGGATTAACCATGTTAATCTAGTTCTTGAGTGAGGAGAGAAGACAGGAATGAGTAAATGACCAACTTGTTTCGTTACGATGGTTTTGTAGATCATGACTAACTCTAGACAATAATAAAAATTAAAGATAAAGACTAACTCTAAATGGAATAAGATTCCAATCTAAATAAAGTTACAAAAAATAAGAATTATAATACCAATCAAAGACTAACTAATTATATATTAAAATACAATAAATTAAATTAAAATAATCCATATTCAAATTTCATCAGATGCATAGAAATTTCCATGTTTCCAAACATTCTTTTGGATGAGGTTTGTTTCTTTTACGAAAAAATAAAAAAAATATAAAAAAAAAATAAAAAGAGCGAGAGAGAGAGAGAGAGAATGTAATGTATATGGATTTGGCATTGTTTCATTGGAATTTAACACATTTTAACTGTGATGGTGGTTCGCGTCCAAATATTCTGTTAACGCTATTTGAAATAAGTGACAAATATTTTGTCGACTTTTTTATTTGTTGTTTCTTATTTATTAAAAAATATTAGAGTCTATTTACACCATCTTAATTAACGGATTCTTTTGATAGAAATCATCACCACTTTTAAAATGGTTGAGGGTAAGCATGAGATGAAGTAGGAGACGAAATTGTAAAAAATAAACGAAATTTGAGGTCCTCAATGCAAAACAACAATTTTGACTGAAATCCTAATTCACGCGAACAAAAAATTTGTGTAATACTCGTGTTGGTTCATGAATACAATTATCCGTTTAGTGTACGGACTCATGTCCTACATGGGGATGGAATTTATACTTACAGGGAATAGACATTCTAAAACCTAGATATACATGATAATCTGTAATCAATTCATCGTTTTCTCAGAAGTAAATTCATAATTTCCCCAGAAATAATCTCTCTCTAGACTGCATGCACATGAGCTTTTTCTCTAAATAAATGATGGGTTCGGAAATATTTAGGACACGCTCCGCGTCCATCCGTTGGTGGGCATCCATAGACCAACAACAGATTACAAAACGAGTGGGTATCAACCCTTATTCAGCAACGTGGGTTCTCCTGAACTTCAATTTTCAAACCATCGAACGCTGGGTGAATTACAACGACGAAGTTTTAACGGAAGAAGCGGGACGATTGACGTCACTATTTACTTGGGTCGATTTTGGGGCGGTCGATGATGATTTGAAACAAACTCTGTCGTCAAAACTTCCATACTGTGGACCTGATCATTACTTTAAAGAAGATATTGTGGAAATTATAATTAGGAATGGAAAAGACGTCCTAGCTTGCGCGGATGAGAAAAAAATGGTAGATATTTGTATGACGAAGATTGTTGTACACTGTGTGGATGAAACTTCGTTGGGGTCAAACAATGGTCCGAACATGATACCTGCGAGCATGGAAGCGATCTTATCTCTGCCGAAGAAGGAGATTGATTACAAGGACAATAGCAACAAGGTTGAGAGTTGTATGGTATGCTTAGAAGAGATAGAGAAGGGGTTGGTGGTCTCGACCCTTCCATGTTCTCATATTTTTCACAGCTTTTGCATTTCAGAGTGGTTAAAGAGAAGTCACTATTGTCCTCTTTGTCGCTTTGAGATGTCTATTACATAAGAATAATGCTATTCATTATCACTGGAGTTGAACCCCAATTTCATGTAAATTTTTATGAATTTACTTTTCTTTCATCGGAAAACAGCTATTACCATCATAGAATGTTCTAATATACAAATGTATGTTCAATTTTTACTCGTTAGAATGTCCTATGAAAAAAATAACAAATACATCTCAAATTGTAAGATCGTCATGAACTCTCTTGGGATGAGACTAGTGAATCTTTTGTAATTTCATTGGTAATAAAGTCTACTTGAATGACGAAAATCTTAGTTGGCACTCAATTGTTGTTAAATCCTTCTATCATAGCAAAACGCAAGAGCCAGAAACACTAGACATTTTCTTCCACCGCCTCATCCCCCATCCCGCCACCACCACCCTCTATACCGCCACTACCACTGTTACATAATGTCAGCTACCACCGCCATCTCTGTCCAACCCAGCTCAGTCGCCTCTCCCAAACCACAAACTAGCAATTAATTTATGTTCAATTGCTCATGACACAGAAAATCCAAGTGATTAGTGGGATAATTTAGCATCGAAAATATGATATATTAAGCACTCGTTTGACACCATTATTCCAAATTATAATGAAGGGAATAATATTTTTTTTTGGAGAACGTGTGGTTAAAAAATGGATGTTTTTGGGTTTATGCGTAATATTATTTTATCGAAGAATGAGTGGTTGATATGAAAAGAGAGAAAAATAAATTATAATTTTACGAGAAATAGTGGATGCCAAACGGGAGCTAAAGAACACATAAGTCCAGATTTTTATATTTTAGGATTCAAAACCAGCAAATGTAAAATCCAACAAAAACCACCACAACAAAGATTAGCTTAATATCAGGGGTTTCATTAATTTTATGTAATTTTTAATTTAGTAATTTTAGTAGTAATATATTTTGGAATTCTTGAAATAATTAATTGTCGAGAATTAATTGTTTGAAGCTGGAAGGTTTTAAATCTATAGACGAATAATTTTTCTCATTTAATTAACTTATGTATTTTAATAGTTAATAAACCCGCATTTTGAGTACTATTTTTCAATATATATTTTAATTCTGATTATCATAAAAATTATATTATATTACCTCTAAATATTAAACTTATGTCCATATAATTGTTTTGTTGTTTCCATATATAAATAAAATTGTACCGTTATAGTAATGACTCCATATTCTACATTGAGAATGAATCTATACCTATCAAGAATTGCAATCTTAAATTGTTGGAATTTGGGTGTGACTCGAATTCTTTGTTGAAAATAATTGAGAGTTCTAATTAAAGTGCACGCTAAGGGAAATTCTATTTGGAATGTTTTTTTTTTTTTTTTTGGAATCCTATTCGAAATATATTTGGCAAATCATAGTTGAAGTTTTATTTCGAAGCTCAAATTGGGAGTTGAAATTTGTTTTGTACTTGAAGAGATTAAGATAAGAAAATTTTTGGGCATATTATTTCATCTAAGATTCAGCCTCTTCCATTTTCAAGGAACGAGGGCTCCAAAATACTGTTTCTTAATGAGAAATTCACGTGCTAGGACTTACCTTCAATAATTAAAAAAAAAAACGACGAGCTAAGGCTCACCTTCAAAGATGTAGGTCTTAGAATTTGTCTCGACTAATAAAAATAATCATGAACTAAGGCTTGCCTTCAATAATAAGAAAACCACGATCAAGGCTCGCCTTCACCACGAAGCTGACTACGTCCGCTATGCCAAACATGCCACTATATTTTGAAGCTAGATGTTTTTAGATGGATAAACGTGAACAAATTTTCTCCCTTTAATGTATTTTAGAGTTAATAAAAACCCGCATTTGAGTACTATTTTCAAAATAACTTTTAATTCTAGTTATCATAAAAAATAAAATTATTTTATCTCAAAATATTAAACTTATATCTGTATATATTTGTTGAGCAATGCCATGGGTACAAGAAATTACCCACAGAAAATGGACAAAATAAACATAACAGATGGGCCCCATTTTTGTAGCAATATTTAATTCATGTGGGCTCCCGCCTCCCCCATGTGAGTGAAATTCAAGTTTATGTAAAGAAATCTGTTGTTTTTTCCTTGTACTTGCAGCCTTTTCAATATTTGTTTTGTTGTTTCCAAATATACAAATAAATTTAATCCGTTATAATAATGTTTCCGTATTTAACATTCAGTAGGAAGCTATACTTACCAAGAACTGTAATCTTAAATCCTAGTTCCCCACGAATTTAAATTTCCAAAACCTATATAGAACTCATATCTTTAATCAATTTACTGTTTTCCCAGAAGATAATTTTCTCTATCATTACATCCGCAAGTAATTCACAAGTAATTCAAGTCATGATCATTGGAAGGCTCTAAGAAGGGGTTTTTATGTACTTGAAGTATACTTTAACTTATGGATTACACTTCACAAAATATCTCGCGGTATTAGAAGGATATTATTATGCGAATTGGATATCCAATAGAAAGGATACTATGTCTACTAGTGGTTATGTATTACCATGGTGGAGCTGCTAAATTATGGAAATCGACAAAGTAAACATGTATAGCTCGATCAATGACGAAATTAGAGTTTATTGCTTTGGACAAAGATGGGGAAGAAGCAAAATAGTTTCGTGAATTCTTGGAAGAGATTTCATGTTGTCCTAAGTCGGTATGGCGTCCATAGCCCTTACAATGATGGAGACGAAAAAGCTCATTACAGCTGATGGAATTTCAACCGGAGTACAAGAATGACAATGATGAGGTTGAGATTTGTGCGGTTTGCTTAGAAGAGATTCTGGCAGGGTCGTTGGTCTCAACTCTGGCCTTTTCTCACGTTTTTCACAGCAATTGCATTTTCGAATGGCTAAGCAGAAGTGACAATTGTCCTATTTGCCATTTTGAGATGATTGTGCAGCCAATAAGGTTATCCGTTTTGGGTCTGGTAAATGATATTTACAGTGAAAGCTATCGATATTCATCCTATGTGGCATACACATGTTGACTATCGATAGTTTTCAATATGAATGGCATTACCCATGTGTAATTGGTATCTTTCTAATGTTATATAAAAGTAGCGTAACATGATTTGTTTCTCATATATTTTTTTTTCCTTAATTTCTTCATAAGGTGTTCTTGAAGTACAATTTTCTCAGTGTCAACCGTGCGATATCGTCAATTTCATAGTAAGGTGGATTTATGGAGAACCTTATTATTTATTATTTCCAGGAGAACCTTATTGTTTATAATCGACTGAAATAACCATTTGCTAAATTTTATTACTGAAAGTGGTTTTTATTCTAATTTCTAGACTAAAACTGTTATGACTAACTAAATAATTGGGGTGTTCCTGAGAGAAACGCGTAGATAAAAGTATTTAGCTTCCACAAATCTCGTTTTCTCTACTTTGGGATGTTCCTAGAAGACTTCCAAATCCCAATGGAAAAATGGGTTCACCTGTGAATTGCTTAAGGATTCGTACAGAAAGAAGAAGAAATGAACTTGGAGGATATTGCACAAGAGCACTTGGATGATCTCACCTTGGCAATCATTCTAATGTTTTTGACTAAATGTAAGACTACGTCTTCTTTCGTAAATGCAGTAATTCACTATGAATGATGAAGAGAATTTTACAAGTTAAAATGCATCCCCTCTTCTCCAACCCCCCTCTCTCTCTCTTTGATGATGATATAAAACTCTAGTGAAATTTCCCTATTTATAAGATAATTAGAGCAAAATCTTTGAATCAACTTGGTTTCAATGTTTGATTTGGTCGATTTGAGTTGCAATTTACTCGAACCAACCAAGTTAGTTTTAGTTTTCCATTGGTCAAAAAATCGAACATCCACGCCTTCCGTGGTCCCACCATTACCTACGTTGTCCGTGGTCCACTGCCAGCCATCTGGTCTCTACTTCTCCAGCATCTTCTTACTATTTTGGGGGAGTTTTCAAAGATTTTGAGACTTCATTAAAATAATTTTTTAGAGAAAATTTTAAATTGTTTGATCTCCATAGTCACCAGATGCTGGCTCCACCACTGTTGGTGGGCATCCATATGTGAACTGAGTATAGACAGAATAGGCGATCACCTAAGGCCCTGCATTGGTGAGGGCTCCAAAAATATATATATTATAATTATAAATAATAATAATAATAAATTATTAAAAAAAGTTTTATATTATTACACTTTGTGATATACCGAGTTTCTGTATAAAAGTTGAATATTTTTTAAGAATTTTACAATGCATGTATATATTATTTTCATCTTCTACAAAGCAATGAAAATATTTTCATGATAATGTGAAAAATCTAACACTTAAGCCACTATCATGAACATGTTAAGAACGCTAAGTTGAAAGGGTTAAAGATATTATGAATTTTGAGTTCTTGGTTGATATGGTTATTTGAAAAACTAAGTTGAAAGGGTTAAAGCAATAAGATTTTAATCGTCAAAAATAAAAATCACTTTAAAATACTTAGTGGAAACATGTGATTACAATAAGACATTTAGATATGCTAAAAATTTATCTTCTGATATTGTGAATTTTGAGTTATTGTTTGATATGGTTATTTGAAACACTAAGTTGAAAGGGTTAAAGCAATAAGATTTTAATCGTCAAAAATAAAAATCACTTTAAAACATTTAATGGAAACATGTGATTACGGTAAGAC